>JARHVA010006236.1:862500-915000 GCA_037957365.1 Torreya grandis | reverse complement strand
CCCACCACATACCATTTTAAAACCATTAGGGTAGATACAAACTCTCCAAATTATGTTACAAAACCATTAGAATGGTTATAAAATTTCCACCTAAAATTGGTAGTTTCATAATCATGAAAAGTCCTCTAACTTTTGGAGGCCATAATATTTGCATGAAAACTTAGAATCATGTGCCAATTTTTTGAACTTGCATTTTTTATCAAGCGGAACATAAGTATGTAATCAAGAGTAATTTTTATTCTAACTATATACTTTTCAAGACATTAAAGAAAAATATGTTTTCCATATCTTGGCATCTTTTTAATACTTATTAACCATATTTGATAGTCAATAGTATTATGAGGTGAATCTGATGATATTATTATTCAAAATATAAGATCATACACCCTATATTTGAATTATTTTGTTTCAAAAAAACTATAATATGAAAATATAATTATTTTTCATCAATATTATTAAAGAGGATATCAATTTTTTCATCCTCTTAGACTCTACCTTGTTCCTCTCTGTTTGAGAGTGACTAGATAAATGTGGAATGCACTAATCTAGGTTTATCAATCATCCTTGAATCCTCCCAATATATATAAACTGAATTTATTACACTTTATATGTCGCATTCATCCTCTTTCCTATTCCTCTTATTCAATTTGATGTGATACAAATTATTCTGAGCTAGGGTGAATCTCTCCATGAGGATATGCAAATACAACATCCTCCTTGTTACTCACAATTATACAACCAAGTAAAGAAAAAATGCTTCATAATTTTAGTGGTATTAAAGCAAGTCACAATCTATACAAATTACTTTATATTTTTGTCTTACAATTCAAAAGTGTAATATACATTGATTGGAAACATATAGTTCCATTTACAACGTCTCCCATATCTAGTAACTAAAAGATTACATCAACATAAATACAACATATATTGAATAAAATATATTCATTTAAGTAATATATATTTCAAAACATACATCTATAGAAACCATCAGTCTTATTATGGATTGATACTCAAAATGGGCACACTTCTCACCCTATTACAATGACCTAATGTCATGCCAATTATAGGCTCTCCATTGAAGAACTATTGGGATTATGAACATACATGAGTATCCCAAACAACACAACATAAAAAATATTATCATTAAAAAAATCATTTTGGTTAACCTGTTATAACCTTATTTTATGTGCATATAATAATTTAAAATAATGATAAAAACCTAAGACATCTATTTAAGGTTATCATGTGCATATCAAAACCAATAAAGACATGCTATAATAGTTTTGATTTAAGAAAATATAACTTATACCTCCATGTTACAATCATGTCTGTTATTAAATGAATGAAAAACAATATTTTAGATATGAAAATATCATATCGATTAAACCAATAATAATTTCTTACCATTACCAACTTTCAATAATAATGATGAATCCTATATGGGCTACTCCCTCTCGATCATTTCCATCTTGGATACATCCTCACTTAGATGCAAATAAAAATTTGAGGTTTTTAACTAATATTATAAGAAACCATCTCTTACCATATTTACCTATTTTAAATTATAATGGATTATCCTCTATGGGATTATCCCTCTTCATGAACTCTTTCTTAGAATGGTGGGATTCATCTTTTTATACCTCTTGTTTTGGAGGAGTATGAGGAAATCCCCTTATTTTTATAATGTCATATTCCTTCTTGGAATGTTTCATGAAGTTATATGGGTGAAGTTTAGGATGAATCTACCCAAAAAGATCATTAAAATTCCCACTAACATTGTAATGAGTGAAAATATTCCCTCCCCATTTCCTGGACATGCCCCTTTAACCCTTCTCCACATATTGATTTAGAGAGTGGTATTTATAACTTGCATCCTATTTTTTTAAATACATATGATTTTATTAAATAAATTTTCTCTTCCACATCATGGACATGCAAAAGGTTATTCATTTCACAAAAATAACATGGAAATATATACTAATAGTTTTGTGCCATATCAATACTCTTATTACATTTGAATCAAGTAATGGAATGTTTTTCCTTTCCATACCTTCTTGGGTTTCCCTTTATGTAGGCATGATGAAGTTCAAGGATATATTTAATAATGGAACCTTAAAATTTTATATAATATCTTGATGAATCATATATGATAAAAATACTTCCATTAGTTAATGTTTGGCAAACATGCCTACACAATTTTAAATTTACTATTTATTTTATTGGTGATTGAAAAACAAATTTTTTTTGGTGAATTGAGATTGATATTATAAACATAATATCACTAGGGCCTACTTAGTAGAGATGCTTAAAAATTCATATGTTTTTTGTACTATAAAATTCCAACTTATATTTAAAATTTACCACCTCCTCTTTTTATTCTTTCAACCCCTAGTGGTAAAAAAATTGATAATTATTATTAAATTTTATAAAACATATTTTTTTTTACAAAATGATTCCATCAATTATTAATATTACTTGGTAAAACTAACATATTTTATCACTTTATATACTTAATGATAAGGTTTTAAATCAAATATTTTATGAATTCTAAACTATAAGGAAAAAACATCCCTTAATATTTATAAAAAATATTGTTGACATATAAATTTTGTGTAATTGATGAAAAAATGATTATTAATGGAGTATCCTACATGAGAAAGGCATGTTGACTAGTTTTATGTTTTTTATAAGGTTAAAATTCAGGGTGTTGTCTGGTCCCTCAATGAGATACACTGAATAAAAAATATGCATCAATGAATGATCTTCCAAATAGGGGATGAAATCCCACATAGTGAAAACATAGTTTAAACACAATAAACATAGATAATTCTCACTAGAAGATAATGACTTTAAGAAACATGAGCTTCAATTGTAAATATAACAGATAAAATAAATAAAACAAAGGAATCAAGCAATAGTCTATGAATATCATCCTCTAAGGGTTTTAACATGATCCCTAAATATTGAATGAAACATGTTCCCCAAAAAAATTAACATTAAAATAGATCTATAATTTAAAAGGTACATAAAGAAATAGAACCAACCATGCCCATCTAAAATATCTTGAAAGTATGTAGCAAAAGATATAGAATATATTTGAATAAAGCCTAGTAGGTGCAAACATAATAATCCCTAAGGATTGATCCAAAATGTCCCTCCATGAACTGGTCCTCTTTGACCCACATCCCATAATCAAGTCAAACACTGAACAGGAAACCAACTATCCTTCAATGAAATAGGGCTCATCTATTCAACCACCGATAAAATGAACCAATGCATAAAATAATAAATAAAAACCAAAAGGAGGATTTAAATAAAAGCACATAATATCATCCAAGAACCCCTTTGATGTATCTCCCTAGGGTTCAATGGATTCAATTGATCCAAAAATATTCAATCATGAACAAAACCTAACCAAGCATGACCAAAGTCAAATACTCAAATGAAAAAGTCTTCTAAAAAAGATCCTCTTCAAAATGCATAAGCTTAAATATCCAAGGATAAAGGCCACATAGGCCCCAAAATTATAGATATAGTCACACCTAGTATGCCATTTGGTACTCCATAACATCTTCTTCATGGATCACAAAATAATAATTTATAGCACTATCCACAAGTTAAAAGCCTCACAAAATGTCTTCCAAATTCCTCAATCAGTGGATCATAACCCTCACCACATGATATAGAAAATCAAAATGGATCAATCTAGAACCCCCAAAAAATGGATTCCATCTAAAATAATATAAATTTAAAGAAGGTATGCAAGCCATGGATAATCTTAATGGGCTTGTAATCACTTAAAAGTGACACTTGATTTCTAAGGGTGGTAATTGATAATGCCTACCCTTGACTTATCAATAGACCTATTTGAGGGCTTATTTTCACACTTATTCAGCCTTTGTGTGAGCCATAGGCATCCCTAGTCATCCCTAAAACAATCATAGACCCTCATTCATGATCCTCTCCCTTTGTGGCTAGTGTTATACCACCTAAACACAAAATTCATAATAGGGACAATAGCACCAGATGGGATTATTGTCTCAATATTGGTGCTACTGGGTTTTCCATCATTTTTACACAAACAAATGTCTTTTCAAAGACAACTTTTAGCATCTACACAAGTACCAGAATAAAATAAATAAATTACTTCTATCCCTCTAACCACTAGATGTAAATAAAATGCAAATTACATATGAAATCTCATAATAAGTTATGTGTAATTAAGGTTATTAATCCCTATTCTACCCTTCTTCTACATACTACCATCTATAGTATTCCTATGCTCATATTACTCAAATTTCCAATATCAAGAACATTCAAATTAGTAAATTCAATCATCATATTAGATTCACTTGCAATTTATCTAGAACTTAGTTGGAGATAACTACATCTGGCTTTATTCCTCTTCAATGTATTTTTATGTAGGTAACCTCTCATCACAGTGGCATGTTGAGGATGTCTAGGCTACCCCACTAACAAAAATTTTTTTTTACTTATATCAAAAAGATGACCAAGAACACATGAAGGATTAGGGTTTGATCATAAAATAAATAAAAATAGGTCATAAATAGGGTTTCAAGACTCGTGAATGTAGGAATAGGCCTTACAATTCTAGTTAGAGGTGCACCCAAAAGCTTAATATAGTCTTGCATAAAGGACACTACTTTGACATGGAACTACTATCCAATTAGGAAGCTACTATATACAATGGGTTTTGGCACCTATATCATGTTTATGACACTAATACGAGACTTCACCTCTATTTTCATCCTCTAGATTATCCATCCCAATAATTTTCTAGCTAAATTCTTGTTTTCATTATTTATTTCTATTTCTAGAAAGGTCAAATTAAGCCAATTCCAAAAAAAATCATTGGTTGTATCTATTTCATATTTATACACTAATTTACTATACTTAGACCTTTAACAACATAGGATTTACATTCATTATGTCCTAAAATGTTAAAACGTTTGGTAAACTTGACTCAATTTGAATATTACAGAAACTATAACCCTAAATAACCTTAGGGTTTATGTTTTTAGCCTTTTAAGGCACACATTTATATTTAAAATCCCTATATTTTCTAGATATATATTTCATATAATCATGATAATAATGATAGATGAAGTTAATTACTTTTTAATGCAAAGCTTTGTAGCTTCTCTTGAAAGATTATTTCCTTTTATTTGTAATGAATTTAGTGATGACATAAACACACACGTACATGATGCTATAAACCATTTAAAATTTGTGTCATAATTCATAGCATGTTATCTTTATCTTATGTGTAATTCCATTAATAAAAAAACCATTACACACATAGAGGATTTAACACATAAGCTAACAACTATCTTTCATGTTTAAATCTCATATCCTGTGCACATGAAAGAATCTCCTTCTCATACTCATGTTCATAAGGGTGATAGATACTTTACCTATTACTAGGTCCATTCTATCACTCCTCCATGATATGAATCATCTTATACTATTGTTACCAATACCCATACTTAGTTTATGTATACCTCTCCCCTATAGGATATGCTCATACATGTTCAATAAAAATAAATTAGGGTTTGCACTTATGAGACTTTAAGGGATCAAATTATCAGTTTGAACATGCTAATGTAATAGATTAAAAATTAGTTATTAAGTGAAAATGTCACATTATTGATAAATCACATTACATGTACCAAGTCTTCACAATATGCTAGTATAAACCATGCTTATGTATCTACACCTACCAAATTTCTACTTAGCACTCTTTCATATCTAAATAATTAAGTAAAACATAGGATATATATTATAAGTGATTAAAAAATATTACAATGATAAAATAAGAGTTTAAGAGAGATATTAAGAGAACTAATTTAAGATAATTTGATCAATGCACCTCCTCTACACCTAGTGAGGAGATATAAATATTATTATGCATATCATAGAATGCATGGGTACCACACCATTTCATGTTTGATATTGAAAATGAAAATACAAAAAATAATAGATACATATTTACTCAAATAGTGACACATCATCCAAATGACATACAAAGGCATGTCTACAAATTCAAAAAAAGTACAAAAATGGTTACCAAATCATAAATGAAAGCATAAAAAAGGATCAAAATGAAAAATCATAAGAGGAAATCGTTCAAAAAGCATACATAAAGCAAGTAAAATATGCAAATATACATCTCCAAAATGAGGGTTAATTTCCAAATTAGTATGGGTTTGGTCAAAAATATCTACAAAGTATTGATTATCATGGTCAAGGTTTGATGAATCAAGCCAAAAGAATCACATATCCTATTCTAGAAGTTAATAATATTGATAAAAAAGGTTTGGGATTTATTGAACATCCTAATGAACATCATTCAAATATATAGTTTATCAAGGCAAAAATTCTAGATACATAGGAATTGTTAGAAGACATGTGAGAACTTAAGTTACAAAGTAAAAATTATGCTAAGATAATAAGCATTCTTAGAAAAGGTTTTCTATCAAAAGATCCTCCAAAGTACTTTATGCATACAACTAGCATAGTTTCAAAGGGTAAAATAACAATCAATAATATAAATAACAATTCATAACGGTCAACTCCATAGTATGATGCAATTCCTATTGGTCATTAAAATACAACAAAATTTAACACTAGCATTCTAGGTTATTATGATTTTGATGATGAAAAATGTTTAGATTCATTATGCAACACCATTAAACTATAGCATATCAACTACACTGCATAAGAAATCATTGTTCCTTTATTTGAAATAGAAAACATTGATAGTGAGTCTCCTATGAGACTCATTGGTTAGTATTGTTCCTCCCTTCTTGAACATACATTATTTATTTATTTATCCTTGTACATAGTTTAATTTTCATTTTTCTTGTACATCAATTATATTTATAAAACATAAAAAAAATATAATAGTTCAAAAACACAAAAATATTAAAATATTTACTTAGAAAACACAAAATTAAATATCTTATGCATCAACATGTTCAAAGTTATTATACTTTCTAGACACTACATATGCTACCTATCTTAGTATAGTCAGTTTAATTATACATACATGTTTCACATATTTTTATTGAGTGCTTACAGATTGATATTGGACATAGGTACACTACAATTATCTAGATTTGTTATTATCTACCCACTAGGGGCATATACACTAATGCATGGGTTCTTAATTTGGCACTTTCACCCAATTATGGGAACCTTATACACAATTTCAATTACAAGGTTCCATCTTTATATATTTTACATCATATCTTTATCACTTCTATATCTTTACATTTATCATGCTACACTCAATCAGAAGACTCAATATATGTACATGTTGTCTCTTACATAGATTTATATTACATGTTCATACATACTTTCATTTCTAGCTTTCCTAGTTTAGACTTGATTGTGTCTCTATACTTATTCTATTCAAGGGAATTTGAATATCCCATTGATTGTTGGATCTATGCCGCTTCTTTTCATAGTATGTATGTTTTAGACATGTGCACATATCTTTGTGTGTTCCTTCTTAATTATGTATACAAAAATTTGAACATGTCCTTTTATGTGGATCTAAGCCAAATTACTTATTACTTACATATGTGGACATTTAAGCATGTCCTTATTTGTCTTATTTTCTCATAATTAGTCACATGTGCCAATGTCCCTTATATTGTCCCCTCTTGTCCTACTTTGTGTGTCTCATGTGTGTTGTATGTATGTTATCTTGTATGTGTCATGGACATGAAACTTGTCCCTTGCTTGTTATACTCTCTAATTTTAGATGTAATGAGGGACCTAATGCATATCATCTTCCTACTTGGGTGTATTGATGGACATCATGCCCCATCCCCTTATCTCTCTACTAAGTTATTACTTAGATTTCCTATTACATGCAATGTTATATCTATCTTGATATCGTTGTGAATTATACACACAACATATGTCATGCATTACAAACTTATGCTTGGATTATCTTACATTATGATGTTATGTATGTACATTATATTGGATTATTACATAGATATCTTATATGTACTTGATAACACACATATTGAAAATATTTTTATTTTGAGTACATTTATCACACATATTCAACAAATCACCTCAAAAGAGGGAGCATTCACAAGGGTTTGTAATAGAGATCAGGCTACTTGAATACATTCATAATACATTATTTAGCACATAGCATTAGATTACATAAATCAAACTTAGGTGTAAATAGTGGGAAATAATGACATAAATATTATTATAGTTTTACAAAAGTTAAAGAGTGAAATTATCTGCAAAATTAGGACACTATAACCACATGACACTAATTTAAAATATATGGTGCTACCATCTAGTACCCTCAATTTCATAAAGATATAGATTGGACAAAAAAGTACAATAGTTATAGTACAAGTTTTCATAGGTTTATTTATATATTTACCAATTTTATTTAGTTTAGCTAAGATTCATACCTATTTAACTCAAATTAATACAAGTTTTTTCAGATTGGGGCCATCATGCATGGAATTACCATTTTCATTTTTAGTTTGGATACTCAAATATAGAATATTAAAACACATTCCATAATTTATATATTTAGATATCATATTTTGGGGAGTGCACATGATACATTATTTCCATTTTCTCACTTACATATTGGTTGATTATATGGAATGACAAAATCCATTTCATTCTCTACACTATATACATAAAACATCATATTTCATGTTGTACACCTACTTCATGCCTTACTCCATCTACATTGGTTGGCATTCTCAAGTGATCCAGAGTCACCTAATATACCCAAGTCGCCATAGAGTTGACATGTCTAGTTAGATATCTCTAGTTAGACATTTCAAGTTACATCATGTAGATCCAATTTTAGAAACATCTACTACATATGGGCTGGAAATGATGGATTCATAATCTAATTGATTTATGGATCCACCTACATGATATTATTGGACACACCATCAATCCAACATAATATATTCACAAATCGTGATCGACCATGCAAGGATGAGCAATGATGGAGTCAAAACTAGATTAAGTTCTTAAGCCACCCACATATGAGGATTGAGAAAGCCAATATCTTAGTCTAAAATATTCACCAATTGATCACTATATACATGCACACATATAGGTTATCACTAGGTTTATTCATTGGTTCACATACCCAGTGAGGTGTATTCATTCTTTTCTTCTTTCTTATCCCTTTACTTAGTTTTACTCAGTTTTGTCTTTACTTTTTAAATCTCTTAAAGAATGATTAATGATAATTTCACTTATAGGACATGATTTGGAGTATAATCCACATAATAAAATTGATACTAATAGGATTTACCTCTTATATAAGTCTAGGTACACATATGTTTCCTTTATCCTAGTCATTTTACTTTGTTACATTTCTATAATAAAGTTGGGGAAAATGTAATCAACTAAAAGTGAAAAATGAGTGTTAAAAGTGATACTTGAGACCACCAATCCATATATTAACCCTAGACCTATCTTAGGTCATATTTTCATGCTTATCTAGCCTTTTTGATGGCCATATGTCTCCCTAGTCATCCATAAAGTAGTCCCAGACCCTCATTCTTGTATCCTACCCCATTGTGCCGAGGGTTATACTACCCAAACACTACAACCATAATAGGGAGTGTAGCTCCACATGGTTGTATTCTCCCAATATCGGTACTACTATCCCTTCCCTCCTTTTTCCACAAATGGATATCTTTTCAAGTCTTAGACCTCTTAGTGTTAGCCTAGACCACTTTTAGAACCTTCAAAATAACTAGAATAGTATAGATACATGAATTTTAAACCTCTAACCACCAAATGAAAATTAGATTCAAATTACCTATGAAAACTGAAAACATGTTGTGCACATTTGAGGTTATCAATCGCTATTTTACCTTACTTCTACATTCTACAATCTATAATATTCCTAAGCTTATATTACTCAAAATTCTAGTCTCAAGCACATCTAAAGAACTTAGTTCAATAATCATACTAGCTTCACATACACTTGAACTACCACTTTGGAGGAGAGAACTACATTGAGCTTGATCCCTCTTCAATGTATAGGTATGTAGTCAACTCTCATCATAGCAGGGTGTTGAGGATGTCCAACCCACCCCACTTAGAAACACACTTTCTATTTGTATCAACTAGATGCCCTAGAAACATGGAGGATGAGGTTTTGATCATAAAATCAGTCAAATTAGGTCATATATTAGGTTTTATAACTCATGCACATAGGAACATATCTTACATTTCTAGACATAGGTACACATAAAAGCTGAGAATAGTCCTACATAGAGGACACTATTGCCAAAATATAGACACTAAAGTCATGTGGTGCTACTATTTAATGATGAATCTAATATCTAGGAGGGTTTTTGACACATAGATCCTACTTGATACTCTCATATCAACCTCTACCTCAATTTTCATCCTCTAGGTCATTTGTCTTAGTCATTTTATGGCTATGTTCTTATTTACATATTCTATTGTTATTTTTAGAAAGGTCAAATTAAGTCAATTTTTAACAAATCAGTGGATTTCTTTAGTAAATATTTGTGCCTTGATTTACCATACTATGCTCTTTAACAACATATGATTTAAATTCACCAAGTCTTAAAAGGCTAAAATAGGGCTCAATAGAGTCTTTCAAGAATCTAACAGGGAATATATGGTTTCAAATAGGGGTAGGAAATGGCCAATGACTGATCTCACTCTTTCTCTCTATCATATTACACCTTTTGACTTGATTTCATTAATAATTTACAATAATTTATCAACAAACCCTTTTTTTTCATTTTATGTGTCATTTTTAAGGCATTTAAAAAAAATATATATAGTCCTCTATATGCTTCCATAGTTTGCATGCATATCTATCAGGGATTTCCAAAAAAGTGTCAAGAAAAATATATGAACATAACATATAAATAAATGTACCTATCCTACTTACCAAAGCTTTTATGAAAATTTTCAATCATACTAAAAATAATGAATGCACATGTCATGCCACCAAGAAACACTTGTGAATAAAAAAATTCTATTTGCCTTACCAAATGAACATATTAAAATTATTCACTATATATTTATTTTTGATGAAATTAAGTTCTTGTTTTTAAGGAAATACATCATTGATTAAATTGTAAATAACAATAAAAATTTACAATAAGCGAGATAAAATAAACCATATTTTCCTAATAGAAAGATATTTTTTTTCTAATTGGATTGAATTAATAGAATATAATAGATGGAAAATTAAATTTATGTCTAAATGATCTTATAATTTACTATAATATCTAATTTTTAGTGTGTTATAAGTGTTTCTTTACTATAAATAAATATATGGTTGAAGAATTTTTGATATTTGTACTTGATATAGTCATAATACAAAAGAGTAATGAAAAATGACATGGAATTTCATGACCTAGAATTTGATCATCTTAATAAAAAAGTTTTAAACAATTTTTTACCCAAGTTGAAATAAAATAATATTTTCTTTATGGAAACAAGTGATCTAGAAGATAATTCACAAGTCAATTTAAATAAATATGAAGTATATCTATAGAAGGTTTCAAGATTTGCATTAGAAGGTATACCATCAGAGGAATAACATTAAGATTAGTAACAAGAGTATGATTAGTATAGGGATTGATATAAACATACCACATTAAAATAACTAGTATGAAATCAATTATCACTACATGTGGAAAATAAAAAACTTGTCCAATTAGAAAAAAATCCTATCACAATTTGTTACTTCTTTTCTATCCATATATCCAAACATTATTTAACCAAAATGCTAGAGTTATTGTGATGATAAGAAATAGATAATTCCTAATGAAGAATTTAATGAAATTAAAATAAAAAATTTATATGAGAGGTTAGGTTTCTATAGACAATGCAAAGGTATTTTTATATGCTCGTATGAATGTTAAAATTTTGATTAAACATGTAAAATGTAATACAACTAAAAATTTGAATTGTTATGGCATATCCAAATAAAATAAAATTTATCATATAAATATACAAATTTTGTGCATATATTATAGTGATATCATTCATTATAACCATATTTCATTTAATAATTAGTGTGTCTTGTATATACCTACTATAATCACATAAAAGTGGTATTTGAGTGATAAGAGTGATACTTGAGACTACTGATCCATAGCTTTGCCATAGACATATACTAGAGGATATTTTCACACTAATCCATCCTTTGTGTAGGTTATGTGAATCCATAGTCATCCCCAAAGTAGTCCTAAACCCTCATTTCTTGATCCTAACCCTTTAAGCTTAGTGTTTAGATAGTTGGATAATAGAACCATAATAAGGAATTTGCGGTGCTAGTGTCCCAAAAATGGTGCTAATGTCCTTTGACCTATATTTTCCATAATGGATATCTTTTCAAAATTATAACCTTGCAATGTTGGCCTAGACATATTTTATCACCAAAAAAATCAAAAAAATAGTATGTATACATGAATTTTATCCCTCTACACACTCGATGGAAATCATATTTAAAATACACATTCAAATATAGAACAAGTTGAGTATAATTAAGGTTAGAAATAATTATTCTTCCTTAATTTTTCATACTACCATCTACAATAGCCCTAAGCTCAAATTTTCTATATTTTTAGTTTCAAGCACATTCATGTCACTTAAGGGCACTATAATACTAGTATCACTTTAAATTTCATGATAACTTAGGTGGGGAGAAATAAATTGTTATTGATCCCTCCTCAAATTATTTTTATGTATGAAACTCTATTCATAATGGGCTACTGAGTGCAGACATCAAATTCCTACCACCATTTTTGTTGAAATTGTCAACCTTACTCGAATTGTAATCAAATGTACATTTTAGGTCAAAAATAATTAAAAGACCCTAAATGGGTCAAACTTGTCATTTAAAAGTTTTGACTTAGGTCAAAGTATCCCTAAATAAGGTAATGCATTTTATCTGATACCTAACCTTGATTAATTCATTTCGAGTCAAAATTATGATTTCACCTTTTTGTGCTCTAGATCACTCTTTTCTTCTAATTTGTTGTTCTATGCCATGTACCTTTATCATTTTGTGTTGGTAGCATCCTAAATGGGAATACAGTTCTAACGCATTTAACATAGCCTTCTCATTATTCCCAAGTCAAATTGCAATCCTATAATATGGCTTTCTGACCATTTTAATTAATTGAGGGTCCATTTCTAAAGAATTGCATAACTATTGATTAATCTTGTTTAAGGATAATTAATCTAAATCAAGAGCTTAAGTGGATTTTACATGAGAGTTGTTGAATATTTCTTTTTGGAAATTGATTTATATTAATTTCATCACCTAATGACATCATTTCATGGGGTGGCATCCATAATCCATAATTGCATAAAATATCAAGATTATGAGTCTCCCATGCCTCATTAAGACCATTCATGCCTCTTTATCTAAAATCATTATGATTATATTTATAGATTTAATTATATAATTGGATTAATTCATGGCCACACTTCTCAATATTGAAATGGATGGTCATGGTTGATTCTAGATCATATTGAAAATCTATAAATAGAAAAGCCATGAACATGATTTTTAAGCTTTATTTGTGAAAAGTTATAATTCTAAATTGTCTCCACAATCCATTGTGTTGATAATTATTTTAATTATCAAGATTAATTTGATAGGATCGATTATAGATTCCATCTAATTTGAGCCTAGGTTATGTAAAGAATTATTGAGGCATTGAAAGAGTTACCACCATTTTTGATGAAGACAAGAACTCTTGATCAAGGGAGAAGATGCTCTTAAGCCATACTTGTATGGTGAATCCACTTGGGAAGGTAATAAATTTTACTTTATTTCAATTATTTCTTGTTATCTTTTATAATTGATGCATGAATAGATAGGCTATGTTTTATTATGTTTTTAATGCATTTTTCATGATTTATTGACTAATGCTTGACTAACTCTCTTTATAATCATCTCTACATTTTGGCATGCTTGGTGGGAAAATATGTGTCCCACATGTGAAGGAGAGCATGAGGAAAATTTAAAATTTCAATTAGATGCTTAAAACTTTTTCTATGTGATTTTATAATTTGGTTTGTCCATATTTTTATCTTCATAGATTTACACAGTCAATCATCGATGGTTAGTGCAACTATTGATGGTCAGTGTAACAACCAATGGTTATTTTCAACCATCTATGATCATGTATAACTATCAATGGTTACTATGTTTTTCATAGAAATACAAACTTGAGAGCTAATAGGCCATTTTCAAATGCTTGTTTTGGGGTCATACAAACTCTAGTTTTCATGTTTTTATTTTAAACCATGTTTTTTCTCCTAAAGTTTCATAATCTGATATCAATTTAGCTTCAGGTTTCATAGATATTTCACAAAAAATTTAAAATATCTTTAAATTTTTCTAATCTAATGTGTTGGCTTTCTTGAGGTTTTGCCTTTAGGTCGATAGATTTTTACCCTTCAAGGATGCTTGTCTCTTTTCATAAATTAGCTTCAAAGCTAAAGGACATACTAACTTTTTCTTTGCAGGACCAAGCTAACGATTTGTTAAAACATGCTTTTTAGACATATTTTAGACGTTTAAAATGAACAAAAAAACTTTCTTTTGGTGCTTATGAAAACTTCTTATGGTGTTTTTATTGATCAAGTTTTGTGATTTTCATTCAAATTCCTCAATTTAAGGCCAAGGACCAAAAAGAACATCACCAAACTTTGGTTTTAGTGCTTAAAATTGAACTCCTTTATGTAGGTTTTATATTCAATACTTGATTAACTTAGTTTTTGATTGGAAAAAAGTGGGATATTGCATGTATGCTCTTCCATCTATTCCCTTTAGGGAAATTTTGGAATAAAAAGCATTGTCTTTAATGCAAGCATGCCTAGTCCAAGGTATAGAAATAATGTCATTTAAAGCACTCCCCAAAAAATCAAAATAGTATTGGGTGATCTTGAGGTGACCATAAAGTCTTTCTATTATGTCTTTTATTTATACAAACTTGGCTTGTGAGGGGGATTTCATCACCTCCCATGAGTTCTATATGATTAAATCATCATGACATATCTACACTTTGGACATTGCACTACACTGAGCAAGTGATAGATGTAGTGGCTGAAAAAAGGGCAAGACCTTTTTGCAACAAGACAAGTAATGTGAACACCTAATTAAGGTGTTGCTTCTCTTGTTTGTTGATGTGAAATTTGGTTGACATGGGATCCATCTAAAATGCATGAAAACTTGTAATTTTTAGATCAATCCCCACTTGCTATGGAAGTATTATTGGTATGAGGTGAACCTCAAGGTCCATATCATCGTATTGTCATTTAAGAAAAAGGGGGTGTAAAAACCCCACTATATAATGTGTATTTACTTTTGGATGAACACTTAAAAATCCTCTCAAATGACGTATATATATATATATATATATATATATATATATATATATATATATATATTGACTTCAACAATATGATGCAACTTTGTCAGTTTAGATTTAAGATTATTATTTTTGTCATTAGTTTATTTCATCTTGATTTGTGTCTAAAACTACTTATTAACTTAATAAACTTAACCAAAACACATTGTCCCCAAATTTCTTGAGAAAGGGAGGCATTACATTGTCTAATTATAAAATATCTCTTTACCTTGTTCAATTTTATTATCAAAAACTTTTTGTCATATCATCCACTTTGGCACAGTTATGCTTCCCATTTGAGTTTAGATCATATACCCAATTTGTTTAAGTTTCTCATTTATAATTCACATTCAAAATTGAACCTTTCTAAGTTAAAATGGTTGGTGTGTTAAATTGGTTCACCATTTGAATGCTAAAATTGTTATAACTTGGGTTCAATTTTCCATTTAGATTAAGGGCCATTTATTAGAATTCAAATCACATTATCATTTTGGTGGACTCAAGTGATCTTGTCTATCACTCATGCTTTGAGTCGTAAAACATATTTTATCCTACTAGAACCATGTGGTGACATTGTACTACCCATTTGATCCTAGATTTGTACTCAGTGATTTGTGCATGTTTTTACATCTTGAGTTTCTTAGTTCATATTGTCTTTTTCAGAATCTAGATATCTTTCCTCTAATTTTCTAGGGTCAAATTATTGAAGTTGAAACTAGCTTTTATGGTATAGGTGTATCATAAATAGCTAGGCTTTGGTGTACTAGTTTTCACCTTGGATCTTTGAGCTGCCTTACCATATTCTAATCTATATGATTTCAACTTTACCAAAAGTTGAGTAAATTTGTGAACCAAATATTCTAATTGTCTATGGTTCCAAGCCAACCTCCTTTATAGTCTCTTTGGTACCTTACTTGTTTGTTTAAAAGGATCAAAATTCATATCTTATTTAAATGTTTGAAAACCATTATCCAAATCTTACCAAACATTGAGAACAATATTTTTAAATAATGACTCAAAGGTACACTTGCAATAGGGTTTCTTGTGACCTTAGTGGTGAGGTAGAGTATTTTTATAGCAGACATGAACATTATGCCTTGTTTGAGGAGGTTTCCCTCTTTCGGCTTATGTATTGAAAACCAATCACATCCATGTTGGTTGTCATATGCCATCCTCATCCCTCCCCTTTGACTTGTGTGAGTAAGCAAGATCCAAAATGTATGAAATTTTCCATTTTAGGACTTCCTCTTTTGGTTTTCACAAGTAACAAAACTAAAAAGCATCTAGTCATTACCATTTTAGGACCTCCTCCTTTGGCTTGCACAAGTAACTAAACTAAGAAGCATCTAGTCATTACTTTTTCAAGAGCTCTTCCTTTAGTTTACATAATCAACCAAACTAAGAAGAATCTAGTCATTACCATTTTAGGACCTCCTCATTTGGTTTACACAAGCAACCAAACTAACAAGTGTCTAGTCATTACCATTCTTGGCCCATCACCAATTTTTGATAAACCTATTGTTGAAGAACCTTCATTTGATGAACTAGTTATGTTTGATCCCATATTCAGTAGTCTAATTTTTGGAGAGTCCATTATTGAATGAAAAACCATTATTCCTGCTAAACTAAATGTTCCCCACATTAGAAATTACATGACAATTTTCAAGCCAAAATAATAATCATTATGTCTTTAAGAGCCATCTTATGAAGACCAAAATTTGTTCAAAGTTGATATTTTGTAACCAATTGTGAACCAAAACCATGATGTTATTTTTGGAACACCCATTTGTGACAAGTCAACCTTAGACAAGTTACCTATTCATATTTTACCTATTTTTAAGTAGCCTCATCTCCTTGACAAGCCAATCTTTGTAAAGTTGTCTCTTGATCTTTTTCCAGTCATTAAGGAGTATCATTATGATAAACATGATTTTGTCAAGATGTCCCTTAAGTGGTTCTCTCTATTTGAGGGGATTCTCTTAGACAAGCCAATCTATGTTGAACCCTTCTAAGATGAATCAATTTTTATTGAGCCCATTATGCCATCATAGGCCATTAATTGGCAAATATTTAGCATTCAATAACACATTAAAGAAACAACCACATCAGATGCAGAATAAAAATTAGAGTTAGGCTCCATTTTTAAGTTGATATCACATTTAGCATCATAAATAGAATCAACATTAGTTGTGACATAGATTTAGAGTCCCTTCCTTTGGAATCAGATTTAGAAATAAAAAATATTATTGGTTGTTATAACATTGGTTACAATTTCTTTGTAGATCAGTTTGAATATATATTTGATCCTTCTGTAGTTTTTGAAAATTATTACTTTAGCATCAACACAAGTTCTCCTATAATATTCTACAAATATTATGTTGTGTTTCGTCATCCCACCATTATTACTACCTAATATATCCATCATGTTGACATTCTACCTCCCATAAATGTCGATTAGGACTAATAGAAGCACACGTTATTGAACCACATCCATGGTGACATAGCATTTGTAGAATATCAAGGGGAAAAGACCACATTCATTTAGAAGAAGAACAATATCTTAGTGAAACCCTTTTTGAGGCACTAAGGAATAAGTAAATAACAAATTTAGAATCTTTTAGTGAAACCTTTTTGAAGGCACTAGAAGACAATCAAAGTCAACTGTTAACATCTCTTCTTGAAACCTTCTCAAAGGCACTATGGGATGATCAAAATAAATTCATTGGTGAAAACCTCATTAAGGTACCAACAACTGAGCATAAGATATATTCACTACTTTATGAAGATGTTATTAAAGAAAAAAATCAATATAGTTTCTAGTCTACAACATAATTAGTGGTAGCTACTCTCAAGATTAATCAATAGAACAATTTGGTGGTCATATTAAGAGAATCCTTAGAGGTTTCCATCCCTACCACAACCAAAATTATGTCATAACTGGTATGAGCAACATTACATGTGATTGAAGGTCCTGGTCTTCATTTGTTACCCATTCATTATACATTCCATTATCACCCACCTATCTACTACCCACTCATATCATTTATCACCACTAGCACTTTCCTTTATAGAGGCTATAAAAATAACTTGTCTCAATTATTGAATGAAATAAATCAATGACCAATGAAGTTCATAAACACATTATTAAGATCTAAATATGTAGGTAGTTATTGATAGAGTAGCTTTTTTGAAAGGGTTTTGGATAGAAATTTTTATGACTGGTCATTTCTATTGTCTCACGTAGTGACTAGGACATGCATCTCCCTATCAGCAAGAGTAGTAGAACCCTTTTTCACTTTTATAATTACATTTCCCATTACCATGCCTCATCTCATGGGGGTAACCATATAAACCCTTTTTAGGCATATTATACCATTGTGATCCATGAATCCTGGTATTTTAAGTACAGTGACTTAAGGTCCTTCAGGACTATATAGACAATGCTCAATTACTATTGAGGTTAGATAGGTTACCCCTTTTCCATGCTCTCACCATTTTGTGAGCAACCTAAGCAACACTCTCAACATTTTGTTAGAAATCTAAGCTTAATTTTTTTCCAATATAACCAATTTTCTTTTGATCATTTTATTATACCATTTCTTTATTATTGAACAAGGCTTAACTTTAGTCATCTTATCGATCCGATTTTGATCTTGCTTCCTTTGGTTTATCCTGCACTTTCTATGGGGATTTTTGATCTAGTTTAAACAATTTTAGAATTTTATATTGAATGACCATATATGTCAGTGACGTGACATTTGATATGGCATGTTATATTTCATCTATCATCTTATTTGGTATCACCAATTATAACTACCTATGGGTAAATCAATATTATTCTTGGTACCCTTGATTATAACCATATTTGGGAAAATCAAAATTATAATGTTATTTCCTAATTATATATTTATATTGGAAAATTAGGTATAATGCCTTTTTATCATGCATTACCACATCATCTGGTAATTAATATTATCAATTATCTTGTCATTTACCTTTGTTTATGAACTTATTGTGACCTAGTTGGTTTTTCATTGCCTTTTGTTTGGGTAGAATTACTATGATTTGGGATTATTTTGGGGTTATATAGACTATGCTCAATTCATTTCAAGTCAAATTAGTCCCTCTTATAATACACTCTCACCATATTACAAGCATTTTAAGTTGGCACACTTTCACTATTTCATGAGTTGGACCATTCTATATCTCTTAATTCTCAATTGAGTTGAGATACTTAGAAAATTATAAAAACATTCAAAAACACAAACATTTTGTGTGTGTTTATATGATTTTAATTTGTCATGATGGTCTTTTGTTTTCCTATTTGGTCTTGCTTCTTTGTTTGATTTTCTAAATACATCTTGATGGTCCACATAGATCATGATTATTTGTATCTCGATCTCATGTTTTCAATATGTCTTCTTTTCTTTTTCTTTATCTTTGATTTTTTTGTTTAAATGTAAATAGTTGTAACTCTATTTTTGGTCATTGTTTTACCATTATCCTTAGTTATAGGTATTCACATTTAAACTGACTTAGCAAAATTAGAATATTATGTCATTCTAATTTATTCATATTTATGATGCCTAAATTATTTTACTATAGAAAACACTTTATGCTTAGGTTTCAAAGTATTAAATGTCAACATCAACTCTAATGAATGATTATCAAGAACACTTTGAATAATCTAGGCTCCTAGTATGAAAACAGGCATCTAGGTATCATGCATTTTAGCACTTCACTCTATGCTTAGACATGAATCTTTTTGCATACATTATGAGTCTAATCAATTCTTGGTTAGTTTTTATAATTCCTCATTCTATTCTCTCCCAAACCTGGGTGAACTAAATTGGCCTAAAGTTCATGTTGGAACAAGAATCCATGAAACTATGTAGGTAATGTCCACTTCTCTTACACATCTAGACTCAACTCAGCCATATTCATTCTTCTTTTCATCTCTCTCATCGCTTTCTGCATTCTCATATACTGGGTTTTAAATGGCTTACTAATCCATTACACCATCATATGTAGATTTATACCCACTCATTTTAACCTATATTTTGGGTTATATCCACGATATATTTTTCTTTCTAATTTCCCATGTTGGGGCACAACATCATAATCAAATTAGCTCTATAAGGGAAAACCATTATTTATTCTTTATCAATGATCAAAATTTACCTTACTAGGGAAAAAATATTTTATCATGATCATATTTATTCTACTAGATACTTATTATTATCTTTTTTGTAAAGACCACATTATCTTTTCCTCTAATTCCAATATCTCCCTACTAATGCCCATGATAGCAATGTTTTAGTGTGGAACTTGTCTTGGGATTGATCAATGTTGTAAGCATGTAGCTTGTACTCTCAATTGGGTATGTTTAAAACATGTCCCTTACATTATGGATTATATCTTTCCCATTCCCCCCATTTTTTGGGCCTATTATACCTCTATTTATATTTTGATCATTGATGGTAACCACATGTATAAGCATTATCTCTTTTAGATGTGATCTATTCCATAGGTTAATCCCTCACTTTCTCTCTCTTTTCAAGAGTCCATCCTCTTTCATCCTAGTATGTCCTCTCAGTGGGATATCCTAGGTCATTTCTAATTTCTTCTTGATAACTCTTTTCTTTGAAAATACATTGATCCATCTAAATGTCTCACTATAAATTCTCAAATAGGGGGAAAATGTAGACATCCAATTCCTAACACCATTTGTGTTGAAATTATCAATCTTACTCGAATTACACTCAAATGCAAGTTTTAGGTCAAAATCATTTAAACACCCTAAATGGTTGAAAATTGTGATTTACAATGTCAATTTAGGTCAAAATATCCCTAAATAAGGCAATGCATTTTATGTGATACCTAACATTGATCAATTCATTTTGAGTCAAAATTATGATTTCACCTTTTTGTGATTTGAATCACTCTTTACTTCTAATTAATTGGTACATGTCATGTACCTTTGTTATTTTGTGTTGGTAGCATCTTAAATGGGAATATGATTCTAATGCATCTAACATCACCTTTTAATTCATCTTGAGTCTAAGTATGATCTAGTAATATGACTTTCTGATCATTTTGATTAATTGAGGGCCAATTTACAAAGAATTACATAACTGATGATTAATCTTATTTGAGGCTAATTAATCCAAATTAAGAGATTAAATGGATTTTCCATGAGAATTTTTGAATATTTCTTTTAATTGATTTCTATTAATTGTATCACCTATTGACATCATTTCATGGGGTGGCATCCATAAGCCATAAATGCATAAAATATTATGATTATGAGTCTCCCATGCCTCTTTATCCAAAAAAAGTATGAAGATATTTATGGATTTAATTACATAATTGGATTAAATCATGGCCACACATCTCAATATTTAAATGGATGGTCATGTTTAATTCTAGATCATTTTTAAAACCTATAAATAGAAGAGCCATGAACATGATTTTTAAGCTTGATTTGTGAAAATTTATAATTCTAAATTGTCTCCACAATCATTTGTGTTGATCATTATTTTTCATTAACAAGCTTCATTCGATAGGCTAGATTAGACATTTCATCAACTTTTAGCCTAGGTTATGCAAAGAATTATTGAGGCATTGGAGTAGTTACCACCATTTTTTATGAAGATAACAACTCTTGATCAAGGGAGAATATGCTTTTAATCTATACTTGTATGGTGAATCCAATTTAGAAGTTAATCAGTTTTACTCTCTTTCAATTATTTCTTGTTATCTTTTGTAATTGTTGCATGAAGAGATAGGCTAAGTCTTGTTATGTATTTAATGAATTTTTCATGATTTCTTAACTAATGCTTGAATAACTCTCTTTGTAATCCTCTCTACATTGAGGATGTCTAACCTATCTTACTAATAAACACACTTTTTTATCTCATACTCTAATTACATGGGGGATTAGGGTTTTCATGATAAATCAATAATTATAAGGAAAAATATAGGATTCTAAAACTCGTTCATGTAGGAGTAGACACCTAGGATCTAGACATAGGTGCACCTAGAAACTCATGATAGTCCTACATAAAAGACATTACCACCAATATCAAGACACTATCACCACTTTGCCAATAATATAACTAATATCCAATTGTGGAATTAATATATACGAGGGGTTCTAACACTATGATCTAGTTTATGACACTCAAACTAGATTCCAATTCATTTTTGATCACCTAAATCATTTGTATTAGGTGTTTTATAACTAAGTCATCACTTTCACTATTTATTACTATTTTTAGAAAAGTCAAAGCTAGCTAATTTTATAAAAAAATTGAGGCTATATTTATTGCATATTATTTATTTGATTTAGTCTACCCAAATGTTTAATAAACATATGATTTACATTTCACTATGTCCTGAAAGTCTAAAACATTTGGTGAGATTGACTTACATCAAACATTACTCAAACCCTAAGCCTAGATGCTCCTAGGTTTTGTATCCTTCCATTTAGATTTTAATTATATGTTTTAAGTTTTTCAAATTTAATATATTCTATTTTTTTATATATATTTAAATTTTTTTACTATATGGCATCTAAAAATGATATCTATTTTCCATGAAAAAGATGTGTTAGGCTAGATGGTAATCCTATTAAGGATATTCAAATTCTTTCTATTTGAGTATGTACCATAGATAAGGGGCCTATTGTAACTCCTTTTATATGTCCTTCACACCCTAATTATGTAGATTTTAATGCTAATGCATCTAAATATGAACAATGTAATCAATATGAAGATGATACACAATTTGGAAATTAAGAAACTCTCCCTCCACTTAACAATGACAACCTTATTTTCAATAAGGATGAGATCCTATAGAGATTTAGATATAGACATTGGTAACAACCCCTTGATAATGCAAAAAATTTACAATTCATAATGGAAATTAAATAGTAAATCAAATAATGGCTAATATTTTACTCTCCCAACTAATAACATTGTTACACCTATAGTGGGGCCAACCTAGTTACCAAAACCAACAATTTTAATTCAAAAACCTTCAGTGATAGATGAACCTCTTATAGATAAATCCTCCACTCCATATGTATAATAAATTATGTATGAGGTTCATAATCTATAGGCTAAGTTGTTACATATTGAAAATGGAGACACTATGACATCACATGTCTTGGATTCTAATGTTATCTTACATAAACCTTTAGCATAAGACATAACATTAACTCCCTTTCCATCTAAATACATGGCACCTAAAATTACATTATGTTGGGTGAATATTTTGTCAATAGCTAACTGGTGGGAAAAATAGGTTGTTTCAACCACATCATAAGGAGATTGATCAACGAAATGTGTAGGTCTACCACATCGAAAGGGAAAAAAATTCTCCTCTCATCAAGGGGAGCTTCCCTATAACTAGCAAGTATTATATACTATATATATAATTAGAAAATAGAACTCATGGGTAGGATAACACCATCCATATCTCTTTTTTTAGAGATGATGTTCACATATCAAAGGAGAAATCCTAGTGAAATGACAGAAGACACTTCTCTTCTTTCAGAAGTGTTGTTCAACAAACAATAGGAATATTTTTAGTAGTGACAAGTAAATGTAACAAGGTGCAATAACTAGCAGAATGAGGTGTGGCACAATGTCTCCACCTCAACTACCAAAGATTGAAATACTAAGGACAATGGGGGCACAAAGTTGTCCCATGAACCTTTAGAAAGAAATATAAAATAAACATACTAAAGACAATTGTGGTAGCACAAAGTCTCTCCATAGTCAGCTTTAGGACACCCTCTTGGTTACTTCCACTAGTTCTACTTATTTAATTAAATAGGCAAGAGCACATTCAAGAAATAGACATAAGAACAATTTCCTCAATAACACAAGCTATTCCAGCATAAAGTCTAAAAGGTCACTTACTTTCTCATTTAGATAATGAAATATGATTAACAATCTGAGCTCAAAGTCTTAGTAATGCCTTTCAATTTGGGCAGAGTTTTGCTTTTGATAAAAAAATATCTCCTTTGCATAAAATAAGATATTACAATATATAACACTCCAAGAAAGACTTGGGCACTTTATTTCATGGAATGGCCCATGTTGCATTTAATGACTTGAATGCATTTTTAGTCTTGTGAAGGGGCCATGCTGAAATAGGGCATCAGCCTTGACTTTGGTGTACAAAATCATCTCAAATGTCTTATCCTAAGCATGGGTTGTCTGGTCTATTTTCTAGATACGTACGTGGCTATCCACTTGCTTTTATTCAAAGGGAGAAAAATAGGTTATGCCTTTGAATGTTTGCACACTCAAATGTCTACTTGGTGGATTGTTCCACCTATTGGAATAACTCCCCTATAGATATTTTAGTATCTGTTGTAGCTTTCCCTCTTTCCTATTTCAATTTGAGCTCTTGAGCTATCTTCTTACCTTTAGTAGGCTCTTTCAACTTGTTCTTCAACTAGTAATTGAGTTTGTTCTAAGGTTCTGTGCCATATTTGAAAATAAACGGACATTTCATTACCTTGAATTTGACATCCACAGGGATGTCACTGGTCACTGGTCGCTTGAACCATGTTGCACCTTGAACCTTTGAGGTACATCAGTTTAATGGTTCAATGGTTTGGATGGTCTTATCGGTTCCCTGGTTCAATCACTTCTTTGGTTCAATCACTTCTTTGGTTCAATCGCTTCCTTAGTTCAATCACTTTCTTGGTTCACTCACTTTCTCTCCTCTTTAGTTAAACCATCTCTTCGAACTTGTCTCTAGAATCTTCCACTTCCTTCACTTGAATCTTCCTTGTCAAATTTGAACTTTTTGAACTAGCTAAACTCTTTGAACCATTTGAACCTATGAACCATTTTAGTTCAAAATTCAACAATTCAATAGTTCATTCTCTTTCTTTGAATCCTTTTATTCTCTAAGTCTTTTGAACTTTATTGAACATTTGAAGCTTGATGAAGTGGGGTTCAATGGTTCAATGGTTCATTCCATTTGTTTGAAGCCCATTGCTAAGTGTTTTGTTTGAACCTCAGCATTGAACTAGCCTTGAAAATGCCTAAGTGTTGGAACTTCTTTCTGAGAAAGCTTGCCTATTGAACATGCGAGTTATTTAGCTGAGAAGACTCAAATAATTGAAAATTTTGAATACTCAAAACATTTTTGGAGAAGGGAAGAGACAATTTTGGTCTGTAGGACCAAAATAATTGATATGTTTTCCACAAAAACAAGTGACAGATTTTCGGAACAATAGCTAGCCCCAATTGGGGAACTTCCATTGGCTGTAAAAATAATCAAACAGAGTAGAATCTAGAATCTCTAGTGCCTTTAAGTATGCCATTGGGCTACAGATTCATGCTACCCAAAAAAGAAAGGCACTAAAAAGAAATAAAAATGAAAAGCACCAAATAGAACTAAAGACTATACAAATATACATATGTACAACTGATGTCACCTGATACTTCAAGGATTGAAGTGGTTCAAATACTGCCCACTATGAAGCAATGAAAAGGGTGTGCCATCTTGATACTTCAATAGGAATATATTTTTTCAATTGAGCTGATGAATAGCAAATGGGCCTCTCCATAAGGAATCAAATTTCTGGTGCATTCCCTTTGATTCTCTTCTCTTGTCCCATAACAGAACTTGATCACCAATCTAAAAATTATGGTCTTTTGCTTTTTGGTCAAAGAGATTCTTTACCAAACTTTGATGCACAGCAATTTGGTCCACCACCATAGTTCGCTGCTCATCCAGTTCAGTCATGCACATGATCCTCTTGTCGATGGAGCTTTCATATGTCTAATCTTCAACTACCTTTGCCAATTTTAATGCTGGTAATTTTAGGGTGATTGGTATCTCTGCATTAAGACCATACAAAATTTGGAAAGGTGACATAACTATTTCCATCTTGATCATAATTCTATCTACCCATAAAGCATCAAATAATGCTTTATGCCAGGTTCATTAGTTGTCATCTACTAGCTTTCTGATGATGGTCACCAGGTTCTTGTTGCTCGATTCTACTTGGCCATTTCCTTGCAAAAAAAATCAGAAGAGTAGGAGAGGGTAATCCCATAATAAAAGTAGAATTGAGTAATCTCATGGGAAGAAAAATAGGCTACATTATTGATCACTATCTTGGTTGGGAAGCCAAACATGGAAATGATGTTCTCCTTAAGGAAATTGCATACTACTTTTAAAGTAGCATGCTTGGCTGGAATAGTTTCCACCCACATGGTGAAGTAATCTATGGCTATGAGGACATAATCATGTCCAACTCTTAAATACATGTTTATAACACCTATGACATCAATTCCCCATTGCTTAAATGGCTCTTCTATTACTAGAGGTTTGAGATGTAATGCAGCCAATTTGGTTCTTCCAATGAACTATTGACACAATTCACATTTACACACCCATTTGTATGCATCTTGAAATAGGGTAGGCCAATAATACCTATCTCATATAATCTTATGAGTATTTACAGGTGTAGAAAAATGTTCTCCATAAGCCAAATTGTGGAAGGATTTTAGAAGTTTGTTCTGCTTCACTTTATCCATGCAGCGAAGGAATACCCCATCAAGGTTCCTCTTATATAACCCATTGTCCCACAAGACAAAGTTGGCAGCTTTCAACATGATAGTCCTCTTCAATTTATGAGACAACTGAGTAGGACACTCACCATAGGCAAGAAAATGAGTGATATTCAAATACCACTCATCCATAGTGGTGACAAAGAGAACTATTGGTGTGTCTCCTACTTCTATTTCTTCATGCCCTATTTATTTTGGTCTGTTATCATCAATCAATTGGCAGAGACCCCTTTCCTGCACAAGCTTCATTGGTTTCATAACAAGATCAAACTCTTAGATTTTAGCAATCTAATTGCCCATTTTGGTTCCAAATTCATGCTGAGTTAATATGGATTTGATTGTTGTATCAAGAACCAAGGCAATAGTGTGTGAATTTAAGATGTAAAAATGGAAGTGCTTTACTACCTTTACCACTGCATAAGCATGCTTCTCCAAATTTGAATATTTTAGTTCATGATTTTTAAGAGGATAGCTCATGAAGGATATGGTAGATTCCACACATTCTTTGTTTTGTTGAACTAGAATTACTAAAAGTGTGTGCTCAGAAGCATAACTGTACATTGTGAAATATTTGATATAATCTAGACAAACTAGAATTGGGGCATGGGTGATAGCTATCTTGATGTCTCAAAATGCAAATTTGACTTATTCAATCCAACTAAAAGTGGTCTTTCCCTTCATCATGTCCACAATGTGGTGAGTCTTCTCGGTGAACTTAGGAATGAACCTTTGTAAAAAATTCACCTTTTCGAAGAAAGAGTGAACTACAGTCTTACTTGTGGGTAGAGTAAGCTCCTAGATAGATTCAACTCTTTCTAAGTCAATCTTTGTGCCTCCTCAAGATACAATGGGTCTGAGAAGTTTCCCTTTGGTTACCCCAAAAATAGACTTCCTGGGATTTAGAGAAATACCATTCTGATGACATCATTCCAACACTTATTGCAAATGGTGCACATGATTAGGATGATGCTTGGAAGAGACTATTAAATAATCAAGGTACACCACAATGAACTTACCCATTTCATCTTTGAAATCAAAGTCCATTAATCTCTAAAAAGTGGTGCCAGCATTGATTAGGCCAAATAGCATTCTTTGATATGAAAAGATGCCCCAAGGTGTGGTGAAGGTAGTCTTATGTTGGTCTCCTTCACCAAATTCCACTTGATTATACCCCAAGAAGCTATTGAGCATTGATAACATCTCTGAACCAGTCACCGTTTGAAGGACTTGATCCATGATGGGCAGAGGGTAATTATCCTTTAGGGAGGATTGATTCAAATTCTCAAAATCCACATAGAGGTGAATTTCACCATTCTTTTTTCTCACAAGAACTATGTTTGCAATCCATGTGGAATGATGGATTGAGAAAATTATTCTAGCATTCAACATTTTCTATATTTTAGATAGAATAGTACCTAATATCTTTGAATTATACTACCAAAATTTCTACTTGTAAGGCACCAAAACACTCTTGAGAGGAATTTTATGGTGAATTTCTTCAGGCCTAAGCATCTTTAGATCATCATAAGAGTATGAAAAAACATCCATATAATTGCAAAGCACGTCAGTAAATTTGAGTTTCTCCTCTAGAGTGCAGCACTTCTCAATGTTCACCATCTTGAGATTTTCCTTGTTACCCAGATTTATTTGATCAAACACCTAGGAGGAGCTCGAATCCATTTTTTGCTATTTGATGAACCTATCATGCTTGTCAAATAGTTTCTCAAGGGAAACTAATCCTTTGGGAATTTTATGCCCTTTTAGTAGTATGAATTCTTCACCTACATCTAAACTTGTTTTAGGGGCTGATTCAAGTTTTTGAGGCTCACTATCTTCAAAGTGAACCTCTTTAAATGTCTTTTTGTTTAAGAAAGGCAATGATTTAGTTGTCACCATTGAACACATTCCAATGATTGGCATTGTCAGGCATACTTGGTCAAAAGACTGATTTGATAGTGTACCTATCTCCCTTAAAATCTAGGTGAGAAACCAAAAGAGTTATAGAAATAGCTAATGTATCAGCTTGATCATTGAATTCCATGGGTACTATAGAGATACTAAAAGCATCAAAGCTTTCAATTTGATCCCAAACTAGATTGTGGTAATGGCAAAATCTCTAATTTTTGGTTTGGTACAGGTTCTTGACCTGGCAAACCACTAGCTCAGCATCTCTTTTGGCATGAAGGAGTTTGAACGCCCGTATCTTGAGTGGCCTTTAATCTGAGTAGCAACGATTCATATTCAGTAGTATTATTAGTATTGCTAAATTAATTTATAAGAAAAGGGAAAAATATCTCCTGGAGGAGATATCAATATAATTATAGCTCTTGAACCAGTAGAAGAATAGCTACCATCAAATTTTAGAATCCAAACATCATCAAAAAGTGATTTTTCCTTAGATTTTTATTTAATTAGAGGGGAGGATTCTTTTTCACTTACACTACATCCTATCAATTCTCCTATTGTTCCATCTAAATCAATTCCTAGATCACTAACTATAGGACTTTCATCTGCAAAAAACATGAACATCCTCTATGGTCAAGAAGTAATTACCCATGCTTAAAGACTCAAACAAAATTTGAGCTTTAGGCACTAACATTTGAGTGACAACGTATCTTGCCTCCCTCTTAGGGAGCAATCTCTACATGATGCCTTTGACTAGGATCCTCGCTTTAGATGGGTCCATGCTCAACTTGCCACCAACATCCTTACAAAAATTTCATCCAAGTAGAATGTCGTAGGAGGATGGGACATTGGCCACCAAGACTATCATCTTAATTCTCTTTTTTGGAAATGCCACAAATGCAAATTGGCCATCCTTGATTTGTCCTAGCAGTGGCACTTGTTTATTCTCCATGGAGAAACATCTCCTAAATTTATTGGTCTATGTGAGACTAAGGGATTAAGCCACTTTGGTGGGCATGACATTGTCAGATGCACCTGAGTCTATCATGTAATTATTCAGTTGGTGACTGTTTATCAGTAGGGAAACATGAAATGGTTCTATTTTCCCAAGGGTAGCTAGAGGAGTAATGACAAGTTTATTCTGAGTGGATGTGTTCTTGGGGGGACCAAGAGCTAATTTTAGAGTTTCCTATCCTATAGGGATGGCTTTATCCTTCACATATTCCAATTAATCTATCCAACTACTCAGGATTGGATTGTAAGAATTCAAACTCAGTCATTTGAATTTTGGACTTCTTGACATGGTCAACTATGTCAAATTACTAAAATGGACTAGGAAAAGAGGAAGGAAGTTCATCCTTATAGTTTTTAAGGGGGATGCTAATTTGTGAATTTGAATTTAAAGATGAAAGAATGCTTGATATACTTACCTTTTTAGTGATCACTGGGTCCTTTGATTGAAAAGGTAGAGTGGTTTCCCACCTAGCAATTGAAATTACTGGTTGAGAATGCTCCTCTATTTTTTTCTTATCAACTTGTTGGGCTGATTGGTTCTAGGACCGAGTGAATATAACATATGATCCATCAACTACTTTACCTTTACTTCTAGGTTCATCCTAGTAATTCAAAAAACTAATGTTGGAGTCACTAGCTAATTCTTCTTCTCCCTTTGTGAAGAGATTAATGTCATCTTCTAGTTTCAACTCAGGTTGAAAAGAGAAATCAGATTCTATCTCAAGATATCTAACTATTGAATTGGTTCGAGGTGCTTCAATGGCAAGCTTCCCATGTGGGGGAGGAAGGTGATTTGGTTGCCTTTAAATCTTGGAAGCATTGACTTGGTATGACTGATTGGAAAATGTTCTCCTTGGTATATCTTTATATGAAGGAATAGAAGACATCCCTTATGCCATTTGCTTCTTGAGAGCTAGTAACTCATTTTCTAGCTTCTACACCATTGGATTAGTGGTGCCTATAGATGGATATTCAGAGGATGAAGAAGATTTACCTCTGTTAGGATCTCTCTTTATCTTTTCTACTAGGATGAGATCATTTTCCACCTTAGTGGCCAAATATTTAGCTGTAGTAAGGTTTATGTGGCAAGCACATCTCAATAAAAAACTCACTTTAGGTAGCTGAGAATTGATGAAGAAGCATTTGAGATTCTCAGTTGTTCGCTGAACAATTATAGGAATCCTATTCCTCAGCTTGTCAAATTTGGCAATGAAGACCCTCATAGGTTCATGAGGCTCTTTCCTCATTTTTATGAGATAGCCCAATAGGGCATGTGCATCTTCAATAGACTTGAACCTAGCTTCAAATTTGTCTTTAACGGTGTTCCAATCAGTCACAATCTAGGCTAATAGATGATAGAACCAATTTCCAGTAGTGCCTTGCAATGTTTCCACAAATAGCCTGACTACTACATCCTCATACTCCATGCCTATCACACCACAGGCTATGTTGAAGACCCTAATATTTTCATTAGGATGAACTCTTCCATCACCAAAGAACTTGGAGAAATTCTGCCTTGAATTTCATGGTAGTTCATGTAGAGGTGGTGTTAAATTGAGTGGGCCAAAAGAGTTACCCCAGGGGCCTTAGACTACCATTATTTGACTACTTAATGGAGGGATAACAAATGCTTGAGGGGTATGAATTGAAAAATCTCTACCAACAATAGAAATGGATGCTTTTCTTGGTAATGGAGACTTGAATTTTATAGGAGGAAAACTCCTAGTTCATTAGAGGTGAGATGGTGAAGGAAATAGATCAAAATTACTTTGTTATACCAACTTGAATACAAGGTCAACAATACCATTGGATCTATGGCTTCTCATATAATGTGGATCTTCCATAGTGTAAAAATAAAATGGATAAGGATAGGGACTACTTTAATTTGAAGCTTGAGGCTTCAAACTGCACAAAATAATCCCCAATGGAGTCACCAAAAACTATTGGCGTGGACTTGGTAGAGAATTAACTTTTGAAATGAAACGCTTGATCTCTAGCATCTTTAGTTTTGTAGCTTAGAGTATATAATGGCAATAGATAAGGATATAATGATAATGGATAAGACACAGGTAATGCTTCAATCTGAAGCTTGAGGCTTCAAATTGTGCAAAATTGATGTGTCCCCAATGGAGTTGCCAAAAATAGTTGGGTGAATATTTTGTCACTAGTTAACTAATGGGTAAAATAGGTTATTTCAACCGCATCATAAGGAGATTTATTATCCAAACATGCAGGTCTACCACATCAAAAAGGGACAAATCTCTCTTCTCATCAAGGGCAGGTTCCTTATAACTAGCAGATACTATATACTATATATATAAGCAAAAAATAACAATCAGGGGTAGGATAACACCATCCATCTCTCTTTTTTTAGATATGATGTTCAAAAATCAAAGGACAAATCTTGGTGAAATGATAGAAGGCACTTATTTTCTTTCAAAAGTGATGTTCAACAAACAACAAGAATCTTTCTGGTAGTGACAAGTAAATGTAACAGGGCGCAATAATCAGCAGAATGAGGTGTAGCACAAAGTCTCCACCTCAACTGACAAAGAGTGAAATATTAAGTACAATGGGGGCACAAAGTCATCCCAATATCCTTTAAATAGAAATAGAAAATAAACACACTAAAGATAATTATGGCAACATAAAGTCTCTCCACAGTCGGCTTCAGGACACCTTCCTAGTTACTTCCACTAGTTCTACTTATTTAATTAAATGGATAAGAGCACATTCAAGAAATAGACATAAGAACAATTTCCTCAACAACACAAGCTATTCTAGCATAAAGTCTGAAATGTCACTTACTTTCTCATTGAGATAGTGAAATATAATTAACAATCTAAGCTCAAAGTCTCAGTAATGCCTTTCAATTTGGCTAGATTTTTGCTTCTAATAACAAAAAGATCTCTTTTACAGAATATAAGAGATTACAATATATAGCACTCCAAGAAATACTTGGGCACTTTGTTTCATTGAATAGCCCATGTTGCATTCAATGCCTTGAATGCATTTTTAGTTATGTGAAGGGTCCATGCTAAAACAGGGCATCGGCCTTGACTTTGGTGTATAGAATCATCTCGAATGTCTTCTCTTCAACATAGGTCATCTAGTCTATTTTTTAGATATATACATGGCTGTCCAATCACTTTTATTCAAAGGGAGAAAAATAGGTCATGCTTTTGAATGTTTTCATGCTCAGACGTCTACTTGGTGGAATGTTCCACCTACTAGAATAACTCCCCTATAGATATTTCATTATCTCCTATAGCTTTCCCTCTTTATTTTTGCAATTTGAGCTCTCAAGCTATCTTCTTACCTTTAGCAAGCTTTTTTAGCTTCTTCTTTAGATGGTAACTAAGTTTGTTTTAAGCTTCTGTGTCATATTTGAAAATAAACGGGCATTTCATTACCTTGAATTTGACGTTCGTGGGGACGTCATTAGTTGCTGGTCACTTGAACCACATTGAACCTTGAACCTTTAAACCTTTGAGTTGAATTAGTTCAATGGTTCAATGGTTAAGGTGGTCCTATCAGCTCCATGGTTCAATCACTTCTTTGGTTCAATTGCTTCCTTGGTTCAATCATTTTCTCAGTTTAGTCACTTTCTTTCCTCTTCAGTTAAACCATCTCTTTGAACTTGTCTCTGGAATCTTCCACTTCTTTCCTTCACTCAAAGATTCCTTGTGAACTTTGAACTTTTTGAACTAGTTGAACTCTTTAAACCATTTGAACCTATGAACCATTTTAGTTCAAAGTTCAATGGTTCAATAGTTCATTCTCTTTCTTTAAATCCTTTTATTCTCTAAGTCTTTTAAACTTTATTGAACCTTTGAACCTTGATGAAGCAGGGTTCAATGGTTCAATGGTTCATTCCATTTGTTTGAAGTTTGGACGCTAAGTCTTTTGTTTGAACCTCGGCATTCAACCAACCTTGAAAATGCCCAAGTGTTGGAACTTCTTTTTGAGAAAGCCTACCTATTGAACCTACAAGTTCTTTAGCTGAGAAGACTTGAATAATTGAATAATTTGAATACTTGAAACATTTTTTGAGAAGGGAAGAGAGAATTTTGGTCTGTAGGACCAAAATAGTTGATATGTTATCCCCTAAAACAAGTGATGGATTTTGGGAACAACACATTATATGATGGTAAGAGTGACCCATAACTTGATATTTTCATATAGTATGTTTGGACTATGTGTTTAAAAATTATTTTCTCACAAATCTTTTTCCATGCAGTTTAAATGATTATTCCTTATAGTGGTTTAATGACTTACCAAATCAATCCATCATATCATTTAATTCTTCAGTAGACTTTTTTTTTGCACACTTATCCATAGATAGCAGTGATAAGATCTCATATGCTCAATTGGCATAGTTGAAACAAAAGTAAAATAAACCTATTATAGAATATGTCTTATGATATAAGACAATATTGGAGAAATTGACAAGTCCCATGGTAGGTAAACAACTTTAGGACATATTAAAATAGAGTCTTCTAAGATTAAATGAAGCTATCTCTTTTATAAAGTTTCCAACATTCATAAATTTGTGCCACACAACCAAAAAAAGAGAAGTCAAGTTTTTTTCAATGGGAAAACTAAAATATACAACTAAATCAAAACCAACTTCTAAGAGTTGATGTAATACTCCATACATAGTAAAGGACATTGAAAACAAGAGTGATCAAAAGGACACAATTAATAAACCTTCCAGCATCATCGGCATGGGTTTTACAATAAATTTTAGAATGCAATGTCATATCTCCCCCTCCCATCAAATAGGTTAATATGACATAACATCTTATAAATAACTATGATACTACATTCTAGATGTATCTGTTTCTATGCTAATGCAATGTCATATCTCCCCCTCCCATCAAATAGGTTAATATGACATAACATCTTATAAATAACTATGATACTACATTCTAGATGTATCTGTTTCTATGCTATTTTGCTTTCTACATTCAAAGAAGGAATTAAGAAACTAAGAAGAATGGTCAAGGTTAGATGTTACCTGGATGTAGTCGTGCGCACCAAAATCAGATGTTGGAAGGTACTCCTCTTTGGCTGTGGAGGAATGACACCTACAAAGAAAAAGAGACTAAAACATGAAAAATGTTAGATGAGGAGATGGTGGGCTATCAAGCAAAAGCTTGATCCCTGAGGTACGAAGACTTCCTTGAGGGATATCAACCCACTGATTAAAAATAGAATATTTGACAGAAATAGAAATAGTGAAAGATAGAATGAAAGAAATAAAGGATAAAAAGCAAAATGCATACCTGATATGCAGCAAATTACTCTACACAGTCGCCGATGTCGGTCTTTGTGCTGACGTCAGTCAAGGAAGGGTGCCGACGTCGGTTAAAGTGCCGGCATCGGTAGGGGTAATGACCGGCGTCGGTCAGGGTAGCAATTTTTGGACGGGGTCTGGTCGGGTCTGGATAGGGTTTTAGGATTACAAAATGGTCTGAAGTCTTCATCTGGGGGTTAGGGAGCCGGTTTAGGAGTCAGAGGGATTGTTTAGGGGTTTGTGCAGAAATTTGGGCAGAGTTATAGACTGTATATTCTGAAAAGGGTGGATAGAGGTGATACGGGAGGAAGTCAAGTCGGGTTTCTGAATCTAAGTCAGGGTGGTAATATCAATAAAAAACAATAACCAGAGAACAAAATAAAAGCACAGAGGAAACACTTACCTGTTACATGCTGAAGACAGAGTATGAGACATAATTGATGTTGTCAGTGTGTTGCAGAAGTTTAATGTAGCAAACCTCCAGCAAGATGACTGAAGCAGAATACCTGTACCAGAGAGAGAGAATACCAGAGATTTGATTGTAGATTGACTGGATGCAAAAGTTGGCTGATCGTTTCAAAGGTTGAATGAAAGAATGTTTTGAATAAAGGTCTGATAACTGATCGAGAAATTGATTGGCAACCGAATAACGAATAATGGATAATGTATCCTGTGTTTGGGTCGAGAACGCATTGTTAAGGATAACCGACGCCGGCAGGACCACCGATGTTGGCCAAGGGGTAATCGACGTTAGTGACTTCGGCCAAGTAGTGACTGACGTCGGCAGATGCAGAATGGGGATAGAGGCTAATTTTAGCTTTTTGCTCATTTTTACATGCTGCTAGAGGCAAGGCTCATGGGAAAATGGTCAACAAGGGTCAAATAGGCATGGGAGAATAAAATGGGGGTTAAGGGGAGGACAACAAGGGTTAGACACAATTTTGGTGTCTACATTTGCCCCTTTTTGTCTTGTTGGTTGTTCTGGACAAACTGCAAGACAAAAATAGGAGGTGGTTGCCCCAGGTGGGGGATAAGGTCAATTTTGTCTTGTTGGTTGTTCAAATGAACAACAAGACAAAAATAGGAGGTGTATTGCCTCGATTATGGATGAGGTATTCCCCCTCAAAGTAGGAGTCAAGGGAAGGGAACCGGGAATCGGGTGCTGATTTGACAAAGAGTGGATGAAAAAGGGGTGAGGGTGAATGCTGCAAAAGTTGTGATTGCACGCATACCACTTCAGGAGATGGTCAGGTCAAATTGTTGTAGGTTAAGGGTCAAGGAGTGCCAAAATTGAAATAACTAGGCACCAACATGTGGTCGTCTACTGATTGGGTTATTCAATCGAAGTTGTAGCTCTAATGGGCGTCGTGTTCCAGGTATCCCAGGCTCAGGAAGTGCTCCTAAAAACATGAAAATGTCACAAGTAGTGTGGATCAACCAGCTTGCAATCCTATACTTGTGAGGGTCAAAAATAGTCTGCGCACAATTTTGCTAACCAATCATGAGGTAGCATACATGTAAAAACAACCAAGGCAAAGTCATGTTGGAAGTGGTTGAAGTTGGAGGAGATAGGCATGATCTCCAATGGTCATTGGTCGAGGGGGAGGAATGGATGAAAGAAAGTGGCCAAGCTAACTTCAGAAGACGTTATGTGATCTAAGTGCCACCTACATAGCCCTTGTGGAAGGGCCTTACGCCAATGTAGTTCTCCCTAAAAGGGAGGAAGGGTCAAAGGGATTGGTCTTGGTCGAGGGCAAGGTCATGGTCAAAAGGAGGAAAGAAGGTTTATCCATCAGAGAGACGGACAAATGAGGGTGGTCAAGCTAACCCTAGAAGATGTCGTATCATCTGAGTGCTGCCTACATAGCCTAGGTCATAGGGCCTCAGACCAATGTAGTTCAGACAAGTTAAGAAGAGTGGTCGATGATTGGGTTGGTCATGTGTCGAAATGATGAGGAGAAAAAGATGTTACAGCCTTTTCTAAATGGTGTATTCTTCAACATTGATTGAGGGGTCTTTTATCCCTAGCAGTTTTCCATATTCGTGATGGATGTATGCTAAAGATGAATTGAGGTCTATTTATGCTTCAGTAAGTATTGGTTTATGCTTAACATAAATTGTGTCTGGTCGATAGTTTCCATGTGTATTGGTGTCCATAGAAACTATGTAAATAGGCTATGGGAGTGGCCTGAAAAGAGAGTTGAGTTGATTAGGTTTGACAAGTGATGAAGTTGAATGTGACCAAAGTGTAGAAGAAGGGAAAAGCATATTGCTCTTTCATTAACAAGGACCAAAATGACAACAAAGATAGGGGTTATTAGAACCAAGAGCCCCATTCATGCATGATGTCGTTGACCATATGTTGTGTTAGAATGATAATCGAATCACTTTGATATTAAAGTGAGATCGAAGTCCCTTGAGCAGGTGTTAGGATAGGAGGAAATAGGGTAACCCATTTTAAGAGCATAGATAACCTTGCCCTTTTTTATGGGAGACCCTGAGACAACTATAAGTCAAGTCCATGACTCATTTTTTTTTTTTTGACGTGTAGACTGATCAATGCGGGAAGCCTGCATAGAGATGTCATGTGTTTGGTGGTTAGTTGTGGAGCTGATCAATGTGGGAAGCTTATAAGATAGTGTTGTTTATTCCTAGATTAGTCATAGCCATCCTTCAAGGGAGCGGTCTAGAATTTTGATTAATATAAGGGCTTTTGAATAGTTGTCCTTCGAGGGAGCAGTCTGCCTTTTTAATTTGATATTGATATGGTGACCATGGATATTTTGACATCTGGATTTGTTTTGACAGAAATGTGAGTCATGGACAAGACTATAGAAGGTCAAGGGCTTCCTTTTATTAGGACAAAGCATCCATATTGTATAAAAGGGTTATAGAGGAATTGTTAAGGGGATTAGGGATAAAAGGAATTAGGACTAAGAGGATGGGGATTGCTCAAGGGATGAGCTCAAGTTAAATGTCAAGTGAATGTGTACTCGACTAGCAGTAGAACGATCGTAGATGCAATGCATTAAGAGGCTCAGGTTCTGGTCGTCCATCAAGAGAGGACAGACGATAAGTCCTTGATCCATACTTGTGTGTGATGATGAAAGGTTTGAGCCAATTAGGGGAAAAATTACCTCGTTTACTTCGTTCCATATTGGTCACGTGTTGATGATGATTAAGAAGTTGGTTGATGTGGTTGCTGATTTGTCGAGACTGGTCAAGGGCTGGGTCAAGATTGGTGTTTGGTCATGATTAAGAGGTTAAGGTTGATGATTGGTCAAGGTTTGTTTGCTTGGTTGAGGACTAGTTTGATGATTTATTTTGGTCATGGTTGATGTGTGATTGATGTTTGGTTGAGGTCATGATAGGCAGTATAAAGTCGAACTCCCCCCAACGATTTGGTGGTAGGAAGAATGTCTAACACCCAGTGCGGATGAGATGGAGAGAAGATGAGGGGGAGAGACCTGGGTACCCCACCTGGTTGATAGGTTAGGAGTTCCCAAGTGAATGGAATTTAGGCATTGAAAAAGTTAGGAGGGATCGAAACCACTGACTCCATAGGTGAAGGAGGAGGAATGGGTGAGTCTGGAGATTGGTCAATGGTTGGCTCAGGGCAAAGGTCTATGAAGGCCTGAGTGGGGTCGTGATATCTCAGACCATACCATTTCTTGGCATTGTCATCGTTGAGTGGCTCAATAGGCTGATGGGAGCCCTACTCATAGTGTTCGAAACCAAAACCCTTCCATGCACACCTATAAAGGTAAGTGTGTGTAAAGGTGGGGTTGCCAAGAAATGATAAGTTTGATGTGAAAGGTTGAGGTGAAGAAAGAGGATTGCCATCAGTAGGGGCTTGATTGAGCCCCCCATAGACAAGGTTGGTTCAGAGCTGAGGAGGACCATAAGGCACGATCATCCTGATCTGATGGTTGTAACTAGGGCTGTGATGAAGGCGTCCATACTCTTGTGGAGTTTGGAACATATCTAAGGTCAGAAAGTGATACTCCCCCAATGAAAGTCTTTGGAAGATGTCTTCCATGGGACCTGTGGTCATCGCTTGAAGGGGAGGTGTGAGGGCAACCACTTGTTGTGAATTGGTCAAAGCTTCTGTGGATGGAGGCAGGGCCGAGATTGATGGCTTGATAGGAATGAGGACGTCATTTGGACGGTAGGTGGTGTTATAAGTTTTGAAGGGTGAAGGGTCAGAAGGAATGGTGTGGACTTGCCCATTGTGCTCAAATTTCACACAATGGTGTAGGGTGGAGGGGACACAGGCCATGGCACGGATCTAGGGTCGGCCCAGCAACGTGTATTAAAACTCTCCTTCGATGATATAGAAGAGCTCTAAGACTATGCGTGGACTGACACGGATGTGAAGGATGACTGTGCCAATGATCATGGTAGTGGTGTCATTAAAGGAGCGCAAGATTGCGTCAGTTTTAGAGATGTAATTCTTGGGAAGAGCCAACTAATCAAAGGCATGGGTGGAGATAATGTTGATGCTAGCACCTCTATCAATCATAACGCATTTAATGCGTGTCTGATTAACATAGGCAGTGATGAAGAGGGCGGTATCTTGATCTTTCGTGTTGGATGTGGGAATCTCAGAATCGATGAATGTGATGGAGGCAACAGGGGCTAAAGAGTGGATAAGGGCAGCAAGTGGATGGGGGTCCTCGAGTTGGACCTCCACTGCCTGTAGGGCTCTGATGAGGGCTTGACGATGTTGAGGTGAGGTTTGGATGAGGTCATAAAGGGACATCTTCACAGGTGTCTGGTGAAGCTGTTTCAACATGGATTCATGAATTGCCCCTGAAGAGGAAGAAGAAGAGGAGGGTTGAGGTGTGCCAAGGATAGAAATATTAGGCTTGGGCGGTTGAGGTGGATTGACGAAAGGGTAGGTCCAAGGAATGGCGGCTTTTTCTTCCACCTTGTCCTTTTGTGACCTAGTGGTTATGTGAATGGCATTGATTTCAAAGATAGGAGGTGATGGAGATAAAGGGGTTGTAACCTATTGATGAGATGTTGATGGGTTTGAAGAGGTTGGAGGGTTATGAGAATGAGTCAGGGGCCGGTCGAGAGTGTCCTTAAAGAGAAGAGTGTCTTTTTCTAGATAGCGGAGAATGATAGCCTTGAGGACACAATAGGTCTTGATATCGTGTCTTGGCGTACGATGGTATAAGCAAATCTTCGTGTCGTCGAACCAGGAGGGTTTAGACCTGAGGGGTTGGAAAGGCCTGATGGGTGGAAGAGTTATGCTAGAAGTCTGCAAAAGTCAGTGCAAGATCAAAGAGTATGAGCCCACTAAAGGGTCTGTGCTCGTTGATGTGTGCGATGCTGGTGACTTTTGCTTGGGCAGAGTTGGAGGAGGCTTTCGTACCACCTTCTGGGTTGATGGTGTGGCGACAGGCAGAGATGGTACTTTCTTCATGAGAGGTACCACCCCTTTGGGAGAGGGTAGGCTAACAGTAGGTAAAGGAAGTAAAGGAGGCAACCGGTTTTGATTAGAGGTATGAGTGGGGAGGACTTTGGTCAAGGTCGAAGGATGAGGGCCCAAAATGGAGGGCAATGGTGACGGGGGAGGAGGAGTTCACCTCTGTGGTTTGGCAGTCTTCTTTGATTTGGGTTGAAGACTACTATTGGTCGAGGTCTGGTCTAAGTCCACCTTCACTTGCGGGTGAGTGAGGGTAGAAACAAGGTGAACGCCGAGTGACTTGATTGCTTTAGAGAGGGTAGATGAGGGTTTTGGTCTTGATGCGGTTGGTTGAGGTGTAGACGGTCTAGAAGTGGAAGTCTAATTTTTGTTGAGAGTTTTGGGAGATTCTACCATGGGAGGATTAACGGCATGAGATGAGAAGGCACAGGCATGTTGAAGAACTGTGATATGCTCCCACAATACCTGATGCTCCACTTTCCTTAAAGGGAGAAGTTTGAGTTTCTCCAGTAATCTGGAAAATGGCTGAGAAGATGTTGGATGAGGTTTGGGTTCTTGAGAAGATGTCAATGGTTGTGGGACTAAAGGTGTGATAGTATTGGCCCTAAGGCATGATGAAGTCGTGACAGGTTCGTCCTTGGTTGGAGACGAAGGAGAGGTAGGTTCTTCTCTGGGTGGAGAAGAAACTAGAGAATGAGGCTCCTCAAGTGGGTAAAGGGCAGGGATGATTATGCCCTCCACTTGCGGTCGAGGAGTAGGAAGGGTTGGGTCCTCCATGGGAAGCAAGAAGGAGGATGGTGAAATTGGCAGTGCTGGTAAGCTCGAGGCATCCTCCAAGATGAGAGAGGTTGACTAAGAACTAACCAGAGAAAGAGGTTCGTCCACATGTGATGGACTGATGGATGGACTCACCTCTTGAGGTTGGTCAGAAATGAAGGGCAAGACCGTATTGACTGTTTGAATGTTGTGTTCATGAGTGTTGTTAATCAAGGTCTGGACATTGTTTTGAGTTGGTGGATGATTGGGGAATGGTTGCTTGAAGATGTCGATGCCCTGATTAGGTGGTGCATTGGGATTGTCTAGGATAAGGTCACCCTTTTCAAGCATGTCTTGGATTATGTTTTTAAGGGTTTTACAGTTGCCTGTGTCATGGCCTTTAACATGGTGGTAGTTGCAGAAGTCATTTTCCCTATACCACATAGGGATGGCATGTGAGGGATCAAATTGTGGAGGTGGTTGGATCTGGGGGAGATTGAGGACCCCCTGTTTGATGAGTTTTTCTAGCATAGACACGTATGATTCTCTGAGTGGAGTATACTATCATTGTACGTATCTCTGCTGGAATTGGCAGGTGATGCTTTGGGATGTGGATGGTTCAGGATGGTTAGTTGAAGGGGAAGAGGAGGAAGATCTAACGACCATAGCATTTGCTGAAGCTTTAGATTTAGGATTGGATGAGGAAGGCTTAGAAGAGGGGTCATTGGTCTTGGAGTTGGGATTCTTGCTCTGCAACTTGAATTTATTCTCCTCGATGGCACGTAACTCAAGTTTGCGGGCCATTGTGAAGGCTTTGTCAAAAGTGAAAAAGGTCTGAACCCTTAAGGTGGAAGAAATATGTTTGGCGTAGGCTTGGGAGAAAAGTTCAATAAGTTCGGGTTGGGGTAAGGAAAAGGAGAGTTGATTGATGAGGCCCCTCCATCGAGTGACGGAATCAGTAATGGATTTGTCCTCGAATTGGTAGATATAATAGAGGTCTATGATTGAGACCTTCTTGGTGATGTTGATAGAGAAATGATCAAGGAAGAGTTGGGCCAGCTGAGTGAATGTGAAGAGGGAATGGCTGGCAAGGGAGCTATACCAGTCAAGCACAACACCTGAGAGAGACATAGGAAATGTGCGTAAAAGCAACGCATCATCATGGGTGATAAGGTAACAGGCATGTCTGAATGCCCGTAAGTGCTGTTGTGGGTCTTCCTTGCTTTGAAACTGAGAGAATTTAGAAAGTTCCCACTGGCTGGGATATGGCCTGATCAGGATAGAAGGATGAATGGGCTCATTGCAAATTTGTTCCTATGAGAGAGTATTGCGTGAGCCAAAAACGGAGGTCTCTAGGCTAGACATCTTGTCCATCAGCATTTTGATGATATCTATTGATGGATTGGTGGGTGGAGTGCCCCCTAGATTGTAAGGCACTTGAAAGAGGCTAGAAGAGGCATACGATGTAGTCGGTTGTACCAGTAAGGGCACAACATACGGATGACTAGTCATAGGTATAAAAGAGGAGACTAAGGATGGTTGGGTAGAAGGCATGGCTAGGCTCGATGTTGCCATGGGAGGTTGGTTAGTGGTAACATGGGCCAATGGATAGGTAGCCACCCTAGTGTTGATAGGAGCAAGGGTAGGTGGAATAGAGATGACCAGATTCTGAAAGGGGGTAGAGAGTGGTTGAGTGGGCTAAGGTTGATAGGGGGCTGAAACCCTAGTGGAAGTGGGCCCAAAGATGGAGGGAGAGGCCACACTTGAATGGTTGGTCAAAGGCTGGTCATTGGTCGAGGCAATAGCTTGGGTGTTTAAAGGTTGAACTACGGATGCTGTTGATATGGCCGTAGTCTTGAGAAGAGAGGTCGGCATTCCGTAAATTGGATTGCCCAAGGAGTCTCACATTTAGGTATTCACGAGATAGTGCTGCAAGGATTTGACGTTGAGGTCCAAGAATCGTGCAAAATCTTGGTCCCCTTCTGGGATAATAGGAGTTTGGGTCGGCGATGGTCTAGTAGGAGTTCTTTCAGTCTTCGAGTGGAACTCCATTATAGGACTGGTTATGGATGGGGTAGACGGAAGCGGGTGATGTCTCGCGTGATCGACTAGAGCCTTGGCTTGGCTATGAGTCAGAACCATTCAAGGCAAGAAAGAACATCCTCACAAGCTCAAAAAAGCAGATAAGAACAGAAAAGATGAAGAACACAAGTAGATCCTAAAAAAAAACCCTAGGAGTAAATTATTAGGATTATGATAGCTTATGCCTTAGAATATGTGTAGAGGAAGATTGGATTTTGAGTTGGGTCCTAGAAGAAGTAGTCTATAGATGGTCTCGGGTTAGTTATGGTGATCAAAATTTTGTGTTAGGTTCTGTACTTGGCTTGGTGCTAAGGAGCAAGCTCCCCTCACTTCACGAGTTGAGTGATAAGCTGGTCTCGCTTAGCCAAAATATACTTCCCCTAGAGATTAGACTCTGCCAGAGAATAGAGTGGGCTTTCCCCTTGGTGATGAAATCCAAGTAAGATCACTAGGATGGGTAAGGTATCTACTAGGTGATGAAATCCCAATCGGGCCTTGTCTCAGGTAAGTTAAGATGTTTGTTTTGTGCAAGTGGTTCGGTCGTGTAACATAAAGTGGACTAGATTAATTCAATATGTGATTATTAATTACTAGGTGTAGTCTAAGAAATGCAAGCAAGTAGAAATGAATGCAAAGTGTTTTAAGCCTAAGTTGAAATGTGAAGTTTGAATGAAAACAAGTTGAGAAAGGGTTGAAGAATATGATTTTTGACTAGTCTAGAAGTGCAAGAAAAGAAAGAAAAGTTCTTTTTAGTCCTACTGATGGTGTCATTTAAAAGAGATGAAAGAGGTGAAAAGGGAGAAACCTAATGCACCTATATGAAAATAAAGAAAGAAAGAACCCAAGGAAGGCCCTAGGGTCCCACCGGGCGTGCCAAAATGTTTCTATGCTATTTTGCTTTCTACATTCAAAGAAGGAATTAAGAAACTAAGAAGAATGGTCAAGGTTAGATGTTACCTGGATGTAGTCGTGCGCACTGAAATCAGACGTTGGAAGGTACTCCTCTTTTGCTGTGGAGGAATGACACCTGCAAAGAAAAAGAGACTAAAACATGAAAAACATTAGATGAGGAGATGGTGGGCTGTCAAGCAAAAGGTTGATCCCTGAAGTATGAAGACTTCCTTGAGGGATATCAACCCACTGATTAAAAACAAAATATTTGACAGAAACAAAAATAGTGAAAGACAGAATGAAAGAAATAAAAGACAAAAAGAAAAATGCATACCTGATATGCAGCAAATTGCTCTACACAGTCATCGGTGTTGGTCTCTATGCTGACGTCAGTCAAGGAAGGGTGCAGACGTCGGTTAAAGTGTCAGCGTTGGTAGGGGTAATGACCGGCGTCAGTCAGGGCAGCAGTTTTTGGATGGGGTCTGGTCGGGTCTGGACAGGGTTTTAGGATTACAGAATGGTCTAAAGTTTTCGTTTGGGGGTTAGGGAGCCAGTTAGGGAGTCAGAGGGATTGTTTAGGGGTTTGTGCAGAAATTTGGGCAGAGTTACAGACTATATATTCTGAAATGGGTGGATAGAGGTGATACGGGAGGAAGTCAAGTCGGGTTTCTAAATCTAAGTCGGGGTGGTAATATCAATAAAAAACAATAACCAGAAAACAAAATAAAAGCACAGAGGAAACACTTACCTGTTACATGCTAAAGACAGAGTAGGAGACATAATTGATGTTGTCAGTGTGTTGCAGAAGTTTGATGTAGCAGACCTCCAGGGAGATGACTGAAGTAGAATACCTGTACCAGAGAGAGAGAATACCAGAGATTTGATTGCAGATTGACTAGATCCAAAAGTTGGCTGATCGTTTTGAAGGTTGAATGAAGAATGTTTTGAATGAAGGTCTAATAACCGATCAAGAAACTGATTGGTAATCGAATAACAAATAACGGATAATGGATAACGGATAACGGATCTTGCGTTTGGGTCGAGAACGTAGTGTTAAGGATAACCGACACTAGCAGGACCATCGACATTGGCCGAGGGGTAACCAATGTCGGCAACTTCGGTTGAGTAGTGACCAATGTCATCAGATGCAGAATGGGGATAGAGGCTAATTTTAGCTTTTTGTTCATTTTTACATGCTGCCAAGGGCAAGGCTCGTGGGAAAATGGTCGACAGGGGTCAAATAGGCATGGGAAAATAAAATGGGGGTTAAGGGGAGGACGACAAGGGTTAGACACAATTTCGGTGTCTATAGTATCATAGGTCACTAAGACTTACAAAAAATAGATGCATTATCCTAAAACATAAGATACAAGACATGACTAAGGCTAACATTGTTGATGTGGGAATACCAATAGAGGCACCAAATGTACATCAAGTAGAAGGAAATGAATTAAATAGATTCTTAGATATATTTTAAAAACACACAAAAATGAGGCATGAATCACTTCAAATACTCACTACACATATCAGACACATCCACCAACAGCTTCATATCACGTTATTAAAGAGGAGGCATGCCAATTACATAATATCATTAATATTTACCACACTATAGTTATATATAGACCACTTATCACCTTCTTAGAGAAGGAGATTATTGATTATGATACATATTTATATGCACTATTTATATAAGCATACACAGATCATCATATTATCTAGATTATTATGGCTGGCAATGGGTCAAACATTAGCATGTGTACTATGACACTTTTACAACATTTAGGGTATTCAAAGTATGATATATTCCACACACACATAGTTATTTGTGGTTTTAGTGGTCATGTTTAGAGCTCCATCAAGGAGATTATGCTTCTATTATAGGATGGACTAGCACATGTGGTCACAGGGTTCTTAGTAGTACTTAATGCATGCATGTTTGATATGAAACTGGTTAGGATATGGATAAAATATTTATGATCCATACCACATATAGTACACATATACCTAAAATTCATACATGCAAATCAGGTGGTCAAAGTAGATGACCTTCCATATGAGTATCCTCTAACTATTCCATAGGTAGTTACAACAAAGTTACCAGTTACAAATCAATTACAATATATAACATAAATATCAATTATAGTTTAGATTATAGTTCTTATTGATACACCATAGAGTTTAATATAGCCACTAGTGTAGGCAAGGTCTACTCTTTCAGTATTAACACATACACATAGTCTCCCATGGAGACCACTATTAGAGAGACCCTTACATCAAAGATATGTTAAAAATTCTAGAGGGCCTCCATATCCTCACATTCTACCAATATAAGTGTCATTGATTTATTGAGGTTTTTAGCATAGTTCACTTATTCCACTGATAACTTATTCTACCATATGGATTCTAAAGACCCCTATAATTCATAGGGCACCATAGTCAGTGTCATAGATTCTTATCACCACTACAGACATAGAAAAAGATATAGATCACTCAGTATAGTGGATTATATAGTTTCCTTTTCACATAACATACATGATTATAGTTCCCATATTTAACGCAAGACACAATGATAATGATTTTGTTATGAGACTCATCAATTAGTATGGTTTATATATTCTTTTACATACTTTCCCTCACATTTTATTGCTTGTACAAGGTTCTTTTTCTTGTTTTTTTTAAATAGCTTATTTCCAAAAACTACAAAAAAATGTATATTTCAAAACACAAAAACGTTTAATTATTACTCATAAAATGCAAAATTACAAATTGTATGTATTGTTATCTTTACATTTATTATATTTTCTAGACACTACATATTTTTTCTATCTTAGTATAGTCAATTACATCATAATATATGATTCACTTGTTCTTGTCAAGTGCTTATAGATTATTACATTACTCAGCTCTACCACATCTATCTAAACTTTTTATTATCTACCCACTAGGGACATCTACACTGATACATGGGTCTTCATATTACACATTAACCCACTTGGGGGAACCCTATACATAGTTTCAATTACTCAGTTCTATCTTTCTATCCTTTACATCCTAAATTTAGCATTATTATGTCATGTTATTGATCATTCTACTCTTACTCAATTTTTTTTTCTAACTATTACTACTTTAGACTCAACATATCTACATCCTATCTCTTACACAAATTTGTGTTTCATTTCATGCATGCTTTCCTTCATAGATTTCCTAGTTTAGACTTGATTGTATTTATATGCTTCTTCAATTTGATTTCATTTCAATATGCCATTGTTCTATCACTCTACACCATTTTTGTTCATAGTATGTATGCTTTGGACATATACCCATGCCCTTGTGTGTGCCTTTTTGTATTGTCTATGTAGACAATTAAACATGTCCTTCTATGTGTCTTTAAGCCAACTTACTTGTTGCTTTAACCCTTGTATGTCTTATTTTCTTAGATTTAGTGATAGGTGCCCATGTTCTTGTATTATGGCCCATTGGCTTACTTTGTATCCCTAATGTGTTTTGTATGTATGCTTTATTTTATCTGTCATGGCCACAATACTTGTCTTTACTTATTACACACACTAGTTTTTGATGTCATGAGGGACCTCATGCATATAACCTCCCTAATTGGGTGACATGATGGAGATCATGCCCCACCCCCCTAGGTAGATACCTATTTTTACTCATATTCATTATTACACACACACACACACAAATGTGTGTGTATATATACACACATATGTGTGTGTGTATATATATATATATATATATATATATATATATATATATGTACACACACACACACACACACACACACTTACTTTATTGGCATAGGAGACTTTTTTTTAAATTAAAAATGACAAAGGAACCATTGATTGACAATTTGGTTGAGTTTATAAGTATGCAAAGTCTTATGGATACAAGGAGAGTGATTTAGCTATTCAAAATAATGAGAGTAGGATATAAAATGGGAATATGAACTTAAAACAAAAAATACTATAAATATGTAACTCTTTCCATTAAAATAATTGAAAAAAAAATCATATTTTTTGTTGTGTATATTGATGGTTTTCTCATCATAGGGAACTATGAATGGTTCACTACAACTTCAAATCGGATTTGATGAAAAGAATTGAAATGACTAATTCAAGTTATATTCATTATTGTTTGGGTATTTAAGTAATTTAGAAACAAAATTATATCTACATCACATAGTAGAATTACATTAGTGAAATTATGAAAAATTCATAATGGAAGTTGGTAAAACCTCTCATCACATCCATGGAAAAAATATAAAATTGACATCAGATGATACAATATATTTGGTTGATGCCATTGATTATAGATAACTAATTATTCAATTCTAATTTACGTGAGCACAATAATACTAGATATATATTTTGTGTTTAGTTTTAATTTAAGATTCATGAAATAACCTAGATATACTCATTGGGTAGTAGCAAAAACAATCCTTTGATATCTAAAATGAAAATAAAATGTTGGGCTCAAATTCTCTAGGCATGAGACTTGTAATTGGTTGGATTTCATATTTTAGTTATGTTAATGATAATATCAGAAATACACCACAAGCTTTTAATGAACCTGTGAACATTAGTTCTTAGTTATAAATCCGAGTAATTATAAATATAAATTTATTCATTAGAAGCAGAGTATATGGCCACTTCAGAGAAAACTAGAGATATTTTTTAGCTCAGAAGGTTTCTTTCAAATTTATACAAACAATAGGTCTTATCAACACTTTTCATGTTTGACAACATGTTTTCAATAAAAATGAAAAATAATCATGTCTTTCATAAACAAACCAAGCATATGAATACTAAATTTCATTTGATTTAGTACTATGTGAAAGATGGCAATGCCCAGTTTCAACATTTAATTATATTATAGAAACCATCAAACATCTTAACAAAAGCACTTAAATGAGAAAAAAATAAAATTTCAAAGGAATGCTTGGTCTAACAACAACCCCTAAAAATTAAGGGGTTTATAACAATATTATACATATTTATTAATAATCCTAGGTGTCCTCTATAGAATTTATCTTATTATAATAATTTTAATTTTCATTCCCATATGAATAGGAAGGGTCATTTAGGAATGTGAAGTAAACAACCATTTATTGGATTATTTATTATATTTCTTTATTTATTTCAATTTGAATGATGATAATTTTGGTTTGCATCAAATATTTCTCATTGCCTTTTCGTAAATAATCTATCTAACTTAACAAGTATATGAATTTTTTTGTTAGCCATGACACTCTAATAGGGCATCCATTCATGTTATGTAAAATTTTGATTTTTTTTTTATATTCCATAATTAATGTTCAATTAGTGAAAGCTAATTATTTCTATTTTTTGTTGATCATTCTTCCATATGTATCTATAATGAATTCCTTTTCTAGGCATAGTTTTTGTTATGTTCTTGGAGTTCATTTTATATGATATTTATTTTTATATAGTTGATCTAAATTGTGGATGGTGAAAAAATAAAATTATTTATATAAATTATCAAAAACACTTAAGAGTTAACAAAAACTCCACCAATGTGGAAACTATCAGAGATACCTTCACTTCCTCATGTGATACTACAAAAACTTCCTTAATATCTTGTTATTAAATAGATATATAAATACCAAAATCTTGAGTCTTTGATGGGAATACATTTTTTGAGTATCATATATGTGTCAGACATTTCACTAATACATGTATGAGTCTCAAACATAAAATTGAATAACTTATTGATGAAAATATTTTTAACATTGGTAAATTTAATGAAGAGGTTAATCCAAAATACAAATAAAAATCAATGCTCAAAATGTAAAATTATCCCTTTAAAAATAATGAATAACAAGATAATATTCAAAAATTTTAAGTTTGGTATGCATACAATGCTCATCCTCTTCCATATTCATATGGACATACACTTGATAACATCATTGGTATAATTATAATAAAGCTAACATTATATCCATCTATTATGATTTATGATTTTTAAATTCATGTTGATAATTTAGATAGATATTAATTACTGGTTACAACAAATGTTGGCATATGTACAATCCATAGTGTTATGATAGAAAATGGATAAAGTGAAAATGTGTACACCATAAAACTTCTACATTATTTTCAATATAAAATGAAGTATATATAACATACATAGTTTTGAGAGTATTTGATGATCATATGAAAGATACCCCTAGACATTTCTTATTTCCTTTACAAGTGGGATCTCTTACATTTCACACTCCTTTCTTAGTATCTCCATTCAAATGACTTTGATATGTTAATAGGAATGGGAAACAACACCATATCAAAGTACATAATGGAATAACAAAAGGTCCTACTACATAAAATAAATGTGGTGCAATGCATCATGTCAAAAACTCTATAGGAAGTACTAGCAACTAACAACTATCATGCCATTTGTCCTATGGGATAAGGTTGACCAAGAGTATATCCAAGAATTTCTGGTTATCCAATTTATAGAAAGGAAAAGAGGACATGATAGAAGTGTAATACTTAAGCACTAGTTTTGAATATCTGAACATAAGGGTCCATATCACTAACTTGATTTATCAAGTCTTGTCACATCATTAGATTAGTGAGTGGAGATCTCAAATCCACCACCATGGTTAACATGATGTAAGCTAAAGGATCTGAAACCCTCAAGGTAAAAACACCCAAACTAGGACTACTCCATGGCATACCCCTATAAATCACCATATCATGATCCAATGCCCTTTAGGAAAACATTACCCTTTGTTCCCATAAATTATGAAGGCCACACAAACGTAGAGGATATATATCCATGTAGAAAGGATTATTATTATTAATTTAGGTGAATTACAAGTGGCCTTAGGTTAATAAATTATCCTCATAATACAAGAATACCAACTCATAGGCCCACCTTAGGATCTACACCTAAATGATTCTTACTCATCAATTAGTTAACATATATTGTTATTTTATAACATAAGAGTTCATGCCCTCACATTATCCTATATATAACCACACAAAGTTCATTACTTGAGTAGTCTTGTGCATTAACTTGTGTGTTCATTGAGAAAAGTCATAAATTAGTCAACCATTATCAAGGTAGATTAATTAATTTTTTAACCAAGTTTAATCCTTAATATTTATATAACTCACTAATTCTCATCCTTATTGTAGGATTATTTACCCATCACAATGAGTATTTGTATCTTGATAGTCACAACACATAGTATATCATAGAGTTCATTGGAAAAGATAACCTTAAAGTTTACTCATGCACCTAAATAATCATGAAAAATGACTATCCACTCTAATATAATAATAATGACACCTTAGCCAACTTCCAGTAGAAAAGGGTTGCATAATAACATCTAAATTAATAAACTTTAAGAAAACATGTCATATATCCCAAAACATTATGACATCATTAATATATGACCCATAATCTAAAAAGTGAATCTATATAAGATGATCATTAATATGGCTTACTTCATTACTTAAAAAATGGAAGTAAGCTCACTTAAAATGATATCTGGATCCATAAAAATCTATTTCTATAGCATAATAATGAATAGGTATTGGTTGAGCCATCAAGATACTATATTTTCATAACCCATTGCAACATATTAATTCCAAACAATCTTATAAGAATTTAAGACTATGTGCTTATAACCGTGATAGAATTATGAGATGTCGTACAACATCATTATAAGTCATAACTTGAGATAGTCTATATGCTAAATAGTCATAAGAAGTATAAGGCACAAATGTCATGAGACATTACATAGGTCCCCATTCTAATAATTATCAAGTCAAGAGGAACATTATGGAATAACCAATAATTGATTTGTTCTTTTAATGGACCATAATGTTTGCATCCATATATTTGAACCGATAAAGCCCTTAGTCATCAATATATAATTAGTAATACAAATATTTCCTATTATTCCCACAATGGAAGATCATAACTATACCCACTAGATCATGTTCCCATAAATTATGAGAGATATAAATCATTTTTATATGAACTAGTTATAACACCACAATCAACTTAATGAGA
>JARHVA010006236.1:680000-857500 GCA_037957365.1 Torreya grandis | reverse complement strand
ATAAATTTTATTCTATCGATTGGCTCTATTTTCATTTTGAGTCACTTACTCCCTTATCTTTTTCAACCCAATCTAAACAATCTAAGACAACTATCTTACTAATCTTTCAGTTTCAATGCTTCATGGTAATTTATTTAACCATTATTATACATATACACATGATTCATCTCTCATTTTTACTTTCATGATCACATATATCTAATTTTACATAAGATTACATGGACATGCTTTCAATCTATGCTACATATACACCGACACAAGGGACAACTTATTTGTATTCCATCTTATCATGTTTTCCTTCAACATCTTATTGAGGGTTGTTCAAATCTCCCCCTATTTATTCCATGTAATTAATTTTTTGATTACTATGCCATTCTAAGATTTTTAACATTTTACTCATGCATGCTTTAATTTTCCAAATATGGAAAAAATATAAAAGTATTCATATATGCTAAAAAATCACAAAATAACACCAAAATATTTAGAAAAACGTAAAAACCAAGACCTGTAGACCTACAATCATATTGTTGGATTACATATTTTCATGTGTCATATATTTTTTGATTCATTATATAACATAATTCATTATATTTTAAATTAGTAACTATTTTTATAAGGTATATGAGTTTGTTATACGAAAAATTGTTACATAAACATAAACTATTCATACATCCCATAAACTATACTGATTAGAAAATTTTACATAAAATCAATCATGACAATGTCGTATCAATCAAAAAATAATGAACTATGCCCTGTCCTATACTTTGGTCTTATTCCTATGAATTTTAAATATATGATTTCAACTGAAACATAATCACATGAACTTGTTATGTGATATTACATCACCTATTAGAGAATATACACAAATATTAGTCAGATCTAAAATTTAGGTTGTTTTATCCCAAATTGGTGTTTCAAATAAATACTATATAAAAATAAAAAAAATTGAATAAAAAAATAATATTTATATATAGGTAATAATTGATAATTTATTTGAATTTAGACTATTCAATCATGTGCTATAAATTTGATAATAACTATACAAGAATGAGTTATAAAGAGCACGTTATATTTGTTATGTTATTCTATGTTATCATTGTTTCCTAGCTTTGTCTTAGTCTTGAATCTCAACTCTATGTTTTTTTCATTCATGTTTTTGATATTTTTACTTCATAGAAACTTCTATTAATGTTAGTGTCTTGTTATGGTTATTTCATCCTACTCAATATATATTATTTTCTAGAACTAATACTTACACTTTTATGGGATTTTTGTTACCTTTTTGCTGATATATTTTTATCAGGTGCATAGGCTCTTTATTACTATGTATATATCAAATCCTAGTTAATTAGGTCCTTGTATCTTACAAAAAATGGGCTAGTGAGATCATAGTGTCAAACTAACCTTAGTGACCCCTCTATCCATGAGTTATTTCTACATATCCAATACTCTGAATTGGCCCCTAGACATATGTAGTTCTCCCCTAGGTGTTACCTTGTCTGTGCACAAGGGTGAAATATAATATATGCAAAGGCATGTAATTATGTATATTATAACATGATAAATACTACTCATGGGATATTATTTGAATTCTTCAAACCTTTAATATGATTTATCCTATGACTAGTATAGAATAGGGAAGATTAATGTAGTTTAAATATTTAAAAGGTGTTTTTTTAGATGTGTTCTTGGTAATATTTTAGATGAGTGGGTGATAATAAATGGACCTCATTTTGTACATATACCAAATCTTTCAAAAATATATCATATAATGGTTAATTAAAATAAATGGGCTAACCCATATGATTAAAAATATGTCAAAATTACATGAGTTATGATTTTTTAAAACTGAATAATAATTTGGATACTTTTGTGGATGCAAGTGTCCTTATGTGGCACATAAGTTTATGATAGGATAGGAAGTTACCAAGGATCTAAAACTACTAATGACGAATATATATCAAGTTGTAAAATTTATATATTATGTAAGAGATCTAGTTCCTCAAAAATGATAGGTTTAGACCATAAGATAAATAGTCTAGCACAATGATATGATGAATGTGATACTTTTGTTAGTAGGAAGATCTAGACCTGAGTGGTAGATCTTTGATTTCTCACATGCATAAGAATATTTAAGTGTAATTTTAAGTGAGGAATTGTTGCCAATTTTCTTATGCATGTGAAGGTTTTCGAGCAATCATGTGGATGTGTTTGTACATTTTATTTCTAAGGAATATTCTAGGCCTCTGCTATATAATGTAAATATACATGATGCACTTAACATTATTTTGAGATGAGAGATTTGAATAAAATGTATTAAAATCCATCACCTTAAGAGGGGGGAATATATCAATATATTCTCTATAAATTTATATATTCATAAAAATTAAATGAAATTGGGAGTATATAAGAAAAGGATTTAGTGATAGGATCAAAATTAAATGAAAATAAAATAAATTACTCTACTAAATATGAATGTAAACATGCATCTACTTCTTTGATCAAGAATAATATCTAAGTTTTCATGACTTATTCTAACATTTATAATCATTTGGAGAGTGTTAGAAGATGCTATTTTGTTATGAAAATATGGGTCATGTAGACTTAGGTTCATTCATTCCTATGGTCATTACACACACACACACACACACACACACACACACACACACACACACACACACACACACACACACACACACACACACACACACACACACACACACACACACACACACACACACACACACACACATTCACAACAACATGGCATGGACTAAGTAATTATTCAAAATTGGCCATTGCTTATGATATATTGTATTTTACATGAAATGACAATATATGTGGACAAATTTATTTTCAATAATTATTTTATTCATGCATCCTTCCCTAGGTAAGTCAAGGTATGTTACTTAATTGATTTTAATTTCAATTTTTACACATGCATGCATTCAAATCACATATTCATATAAAATTATATTAATTATATAGATACCTAATTTTTGTATAATACCTTATTCCATGGTATATTTTCCCAATTTTATAATACATGGCCTACTTGTGTATATTTGGCTATTTTTAGAAACTTCCTTCACCATAGTAGACAAAGATTATTTAGCATTTTATGATACTTGTCTTATTTTATATTTTGGGTCTAAGCCATCCATTTTATTATAATTATTCCTTCATTCATGAGCATTTATTTTTATAAGGAAAAATATAGAGATGCATCAAATGGGTAGATTTGGTGGCCTAGCAAATTCATCCTTTATGTTTTTGAAAGTTGCTCCTACCTTAAACCAATGTACCTTTTCATGAAAACATTGTATTATAGTCTTCCATAGAACACCTCATGTATCATGTCTTATATATATTTATATATAGAAATCATTCCTAATCATTTGTACCAATTGAGATTTAGATAAATATTCCTTGCTAATTTAGATCCTTCATTTATTAAATTTATTTATAAAATTGAGATGAAGCTTACAAATTGATCCTTCATCACTTCAAATATCATGCCTTAATAAAATTGCACAAAAAGGATTTATGTGAATTTTCATATAATTTTCATTGAACTTAAATAAGATAAGAGGTAAATACCTCACTTAGAATTACATTGAATTTAATTCTGAGCTTGTGAAATATCTAATTTCAAATCCTCAAGGGTAGCTTGAGTGAGATATTTTCTCAAACACTTGAATTAATGATGTTTTCAATGGTTAATTAAATGAATCAAAATATTCCAATTCAAACTATTATGCTTGACATTATTCATCAAAATTGAACAAAACTAAATGGACTCTCACAACATACCTATAAAAAATATCCATAATTAAAAACAAACCAAAATATAATTCATTAATTAAGATAATACTTTCTAGTTATATGCAAATATTAATTCAACAACTTATCAAATCCACATAGTATGAATTCCATGTTTACAAGTAAATTGCATAATACATTCTTTCATATTTTGATAACCAAATTTGATAGAGGCCTAAACGATCACTTAAAAATATCATATAATGTTTTGAAATTTAAAATAATAAATGAATGAAATTCATACCTTTTTGTCATTTATATGCTATTTATTGTATTATTTCATTTATTTTATTATTTTACATATTTTTAGCACACTTATGATTTTTATTTATTATTTTACAATATATTTAGTTGAAAACCCTTTGTATCCACTATTTTTGTGAGTATACATTAAATAAATTACCTTAGTGTTAGAATGAGTACCCTATAAAATATGATCATTTTATTAAAAAATATTCCACTTTTATTTTTATATACGAGTAATTGATTTTAGAAAGGAGATATGAAAAAGTCTAGGACACAACCAAAAGGCCCATATCTAATTTTCAACTAGAACCAACAACACTAGTATCACCAATGACCTCAATGGTATAAACATCATCAATGGCCATAACTAACCTAACATGCCCAATGGTATTTGAACTTGGGTGGGTTTGGACATAGCCATGTCACATTAACCAATTCTTCCACATCTCATTGGCAAAAATATTTATCTTTTATAAAAATAAAATGAGTTTTCACCACTCCCCTGAATAAATAAAAGTGTAATCTTGAATTATTCTTGGAAGGTAATAAAATTAGATCTAAGGTAGTCTATTTTCCTACCACTCTACTATATATTTAATACATCAATGTGAAACTATAGTTTCTTTGTATCATGAATAAATTGGTTAATGAGATTAAAATAAAATCATGAAAAAATATTTTGAATAAAAAGCTTCCATGTTGATTTAAAATGAGGATATAGAATTATTTTAGAAATATTGTACATATTTGTTATTAATCCTAGATGTCTTAGGTAGATTTTGTATTATTATAATAATTTAAATTTCCATTCTCATATGAAAAATAAATGTGAACTAGAGAACCATTTCTTGGATTATTTATTGGATTGTTTTTTTCATTTTAATTTGAATCATGAAATTAATTTTGGCTTGCACCAAAGATTTCTCATTGTCATTCTTTCAATAATTTATCCTACTTTACATTGGTATTAAAGCATAAGACTTTTCCATCAGTCATTCTTTTCCTCCATTTTAATTTTGATAAAATAAAACTTTGTAAATTCTATCATGTCATTACTAGGAATGTGAAGTATCATATTTTGACAATCTACAAAGAAGCAATAATTTTTTAGTATTTTATGATATATTTATTGCATTCTATTAGATTTATGGAAGGCATATCAACATGAAGGAAGTCATTTTGTGTCATTGTAATTTCTTGGACTAATTTTTTTCATATATTATCTTATTTTAATGGGTTTTTACTTGTGCAAAACCTGTTGAAAGTCATTTCAAATCAGCTAATTATTTTCTTTTGCCTATGTATAAGTTTTTTAACTAAGTAGAGTTATCCTTTTGTAATTCATGATATGATACACTTAGAATGGGATATTTGGTAGTTAGATAAGCATATTGAAGGTGTTTTTAGAGACCTTGGACTCCCATCTAAAGCATGGAAATTGTTGGACATTTCCTATTTGTAGACTAAGCTCATATAAAGGCATTTTAATTCTCCACATGTTACATTAAAAGTCTAAGTACTTGTTGCATGAAACATAGAGCTTTATTTGTCTATGAGTATTTTTCCATAGCTAAGTGGAACTTATAAATTTTGAATGTTTCTCAGCCAAACATTGAGGAGGTTGTACTATTCATCCATATTCCAATATTAGAACTATATAAGCCAAATAAAAATGAGATGTACTTTATTTTTAATATTTTTAATTTAAAAATTAGAATTTAATTTATTTTAAATGTTATTTTTCAAAATTTAAATAATTTAATATTTGAATCTATTTTATTTTATTCCCTTAACAAATTTGATCTATGTGTAGTTTTTAAAAAAAATCATCAAATTTTACAAATAAAGGAGAAATAAGGGGATACACTATTTTACCAATTCATTTCTATCAAAAAATGTAAATTTATAAATCAATAAAAATATAATTTATGGTAAATTATAAGGTTTTATTGTTAATATAGTGTTAATGACAGGGAAAATACATTTCACATGCCACTTAGGTACTGTGTACCACTCTATTCTCATGTGCCTTAATGACTCTTTCACATACTAATGAGTATAAATAAATCTAAATATTATGACACATAACAATAATTATATAGGAAGGGAAGGTTTATAGAGAGGTCTGGTATATCAATTTGGTGGTATATATAAAAGGGGACCATTACAAGACTTAAACACTTGACTCCAAATTTCAAACTACAAAATGATCTATACCTTCCTTGATTGAAATGAAACTTTTTGTCCTTATTTATCACTAGGAAACAAGGTGATTCCATTATATTGGATAATGGTGACATTAATATTAGAATGAAATATTATAATGCAGTCTTCTAAAATAGATACAAGGTAGGAAAATCGCTCAAACTCAAGGGTGAGTCATATAATACAATGATTTATGCACATGTTGTTAAATAAATAATGTATCCAAATATTTTTTGGCATGAAATATTTTTTTTTTATAACTATAAAATCATTAATTTATTTAAAAATAATGGTGTTATTATAATGCCTACCTTGCACACAAAGTCAGATGAAAAGTGTGAATCCTACATTTTTGCCAAACATGCAAGAGAACCATTTAGAAAGTCACAGTGGAAAGTTGACATAAAGATACAATTGGTTAACTTAGTCTTGTGTTTTATTACAATTCCATTAGCTTTTTTTCATATGTAATTTATGTTGTTCATTGATCACTTCAGCAAAATGACTTAGATTTACATATTGAAGAAAAAATTCGTGGCCTTCAAGACTTTTAAAAAGTTTTAAACCATGATTGAAAAAAAGTCTCAAACCGACGTCAAAACACTAAGAAATTATAATGGTTTCAAAAATAATTAAAAAAAAACTATTCCTATCTGGATCAAAATGGGATCAAAAATCATCTCACAGTTTCTCACTCTTCACAAGAAAATGGAGTTGTAGAAAGGATAAATAGGAATGTGATGAATATTTTTCATGTTATGTTTGACTTCTAAGGAGAAAATATTCATTTTTGGGATGAATTAGATAAAATAAAATTATACCTCTAAATAAAATCATCATAAACAACGCTCCAATTCAAGACTTCATATGAGATGTGGTGTGGTCATCTTCCTTTAGTGTAACATCTTTGGTGTTTTAGATCCACTTGATACACATTGATTATAAAGGATATGAAGGAATAAATTGGTCCATAGGAGTCACAAATGAATTTATTTAGTATTTTTTTAATCTTCTAATGAACACAATATATATGATGAGAAAGAGAATAAGTTCCTTGTCACAAGAGAAGTTATTTTCTACAAAAGTACAAAGGATAAAGAAACCATTTATTGACAATTGTGTTCAATTTATAACTATGAAAATTTAATGGATATAAGTAGAGTGATTTGTGTGTTAAAAATAGTTGAGTAATAAATACAATTGGGAATCAATTGATTATCTATTATCTCCTACACAAGAGATTGAAACTCCTCCTTAAGCATAAAGTGAAACTTCATGAAAAAATGAATAAGGGCATGAAGAATATATGTTATAAAGTGAAACAACTTCAAAATATGAAATTTAATCACCTCAAACATATAAAAATATGACTAAGTGGGATACTCAAACATTGAAATATGTGAAACCTGATGAAGTTGGGGAAAAATACTAAAAGTGCACATGCAACCACATCACAATCAAAAAAATTCCTTGAATAATTTAAAGATAATATTAAAATTATCACCTTGAATGATATTAAAAATAAAAAATCAATGTTTATTTTGATTCAAAAACATCATATCTCAAGTAGGATGAGAATCTTGAACATTGGATAAAAGCATTAATAGTTGAGTATAGTTCATTAGAGAGATGTTCCCAATGTTATGGCATGGGTTCCTCTATCTCTACCTAGGGATAACAAAATTGAAGACATAATTTCCATTATGAATTAAGGTGGACATCGACACAGCTGATATCGATGCTATTCTCACAATGGTACCTAGTATCATCACATGACCCCTCTTGGAAAGCAACAAGGATGGAAAACCCCACATCCTTCCCCTATTAGGTAAGATGGTTGTGATGATCCTCCTCCTCTACATCTAGATGATTTACAGTCACCACCTAGAGGTTGGTCAATGTGTTGGACAATCACCCTAGGCTCTCTCTAGCTCTCTCTCCTACTCAAACATAAGAATATGATAAGGGTATTTCTTAAGATTTTGGTTAGGATCCAATTCCATATGAAAATGAATTTACAATCTTGGGTTGGGGTCCTGATGATATGGATCATCCACCTTCTAGAATTCATTTGGTGGATTAATTTTCTCACTTATGATGTTTTAATGACTAGTTCCTAGGTGAGGCCTAGTGTTGTTTTAGATTTTACTATTTCTTATTCCTAGGCTTGGCCTATTCTAATGTTGAGGAATGTTTTCATACCACATTCTTTTATAAATTATTCATATATTATATATTTTATTAATATATAGATATATTTTATCAAGAAAATGGGACATAGAAATTGGTTGATCCTCCACATGGATACAAACCAAGTGGATAAAAGTGGGTATAACACAATGAATATAAGGCTAATGGATCACTTGATAATCATAAAGATAATATTTTCATAAATGGATATGCTCAAAAGTAAGGAATTGACAATAATAAAACCTTTACACCTAAAATTAAAATGGACTCAGATTCAAATTACTTTGGCTCTAGTATCTCACAATAGATGGAAAGTTCACCAAATGGACATCTAAATTACATTTTTTAAATGGATACATCAATGAAATAGTTTATATGACATAAAAAAAAAAGGTTTTTTTGGAAACAACTAAGATCATAAGGCGTGAAAACTTGAAAAATGGTGGTATTGTTTGAAACAAGACATTTAGACATGGTATGATAAACCAGTTGAGCACCTCATGAACATGAACTTATTACATTTTTAGTTTAAAGATACAACAATTTTTTGTAAAATATTTATATTTTTGGTGGTCTATGTTGATTATTTTATCTTAATAGGGAATAATAAATGGTATAATATATATTTCAAATTAGATTTGATGAAAAGCTTTGAAATGACTAATTTAAGTTATCTTATTTATTGTTTTGGTATTGAAGTAAATTAGAAATCAAAGTATATATAGATCATATATAAGAATTACATTAATGTCATTATGAAAAAATTCATAATGGAATTTTTTAGGCCTCTCAACACACCCATGGAAAATATATAAAATTGATGTTAGATGATACAACAGATCCAGTCAATGACACTAATTATAGATAACTCATTATGATTCTAATTTATGTGACCATAACAAGACCAGATATATTTTGTGTATGTAGTTTTATTTAAATATTAATGAAACAATCGATAGATATTCATTGGGTAGTATCAATAATATTCCTTTGATATCTAAAAGGAAAAAAAATGTTGGGCACAAATACTCTAATAGAAGACTTCAAACTAGTTGGATATTCATATTCTATGTTGGTGATCATGGCTATGTGAAATCTACCACAAGTTTTCTAATGAAATTGGGAACATTAGTTGTCAATTTAAAATACAAGGAGAAATTAGAGTTGTAAATTTATTTATTAGAAGTAGAGTATATGACCACTTCAGAGAAAACTAAAGACAATTTGTGGCTCAAAAGCATTCTTTCAGATTTATAGGAATAATAGTTATTATCAACACTTATCATGGTTGAAAATATTTTTGTAATAAAAATGAAAAATAATCATGTCTTTCATGAAAAAACAAAACATATCAACAACAAATTTCATTTGATTAAGCACTATGTGAAATATCATAATGCCAGGTTTCAACATTGCCTGATAGTAGAGAAACCATCAAATATCCTACCAAAATCACTTAGATGAATTATTGGTTTGATAGTAACCACTAAAAATTAAGGGGGATGCAACAATATTATACATATTTATTAATAATCTTACGTGTCTTAGGTACCTTTTATCTTATCTAATAATTTTAATTTCCATTCCTGTATGAATAGGAAGGGTCATTTGGGAATGTGAAGTAAACAACCATTTATTTTCTTATTTATTATATAGATATCCTTATTTCAATTTAAATCATGAAGATATATTTTTTCGGTCCCAAAATTTTATCATTTCCATTCCATCACTAATTTAACTAACCTAACAAGTAAATGTAAGTTTTCATTAGCCATGAATCGCTAACAGGACATTCGTCTCTATTATGTAAAATTTTGATGACTTTTTATTTATATATTCGATAATTCATGTTCAATTATTGAAATATAATTATTTATAATTTGTGTTGATCATTATTCCATATGTATCTAGAATGAATTCCTTTTCTATGCATATTTTTTGTCATGTGCTTGGAATTCATTTTATATGAAATTTATTTTTACATAGTTGATCCAATTTATGGATGGTGAAAAAATAATTTTTTTTTTGTATAAATGAATCATGCTTTGATCATTAATTTATGAAAAAATATATATAAATGGAATTTTTTTTATGATATTTAATGTTATCCTCCATATCCATAGTGAGACAGATAATGTTCAGATTGATCTCCACCATCTATAGATTATCCTAGCCACTTGGGGAATGTTCCTTATTTATTCAATAATGATATTCCATATATCTACCACAACCATTCCCCCTTGGGTCATGGGCATGGTGGTATATTTCAATGTTCTTACAACCATCAGCCTAGGAACTAGAGTAGTACCCATCCTAACCCACACTGGTCATATCCATACCATAGATCTAATAGGGATACTAGAGATATAAGCAACAATGGGGGGGATGGGGTCCTCCTTCATAGGATAACTTCCTATGGCTAGATATCACCATTTTTTCCTCCATGAATGATCTTATAATTAAGCAATAATATGTTACATAAAATAATTATATCACTAATGGTTGGGATCTTATGGTGGTTGATGAATTCCCCTTGATTAAGCGGTGGTGAGTAAACCCTGAGGATGCTCTACCTCCACTACATCTACCTACCACCATATTTTTCTTTGTTTAACATGTTCTTTACTTTTAGTGATTTTGTTTATCCTTTTTTTGGTTATATGCAATTTAGTTTAACTTTGGTTGTATTGGTCATGTGGTGGCATTTTGTGGATTTTCATATTTTCTTGAGGCTTGTTTTTCTCAATTTGATTATGATTTTGGGGTGTGAATTTTCCACCAGTATTTAATGTAATATTAACAATTCACTATATATTTTTTAATTTCTAAAAGCTTTTTTTTTAATCAAAAAAAATTCTATTCCATTTCTTGAAATTAATAAAACTTACTCTGCTAGTATTTCATGTTAGTCTTCTCATGATTTGTTTTCCTACTTTTCATTTATTCCATACCATTTCTACATGACATTAAACATTAATAAAAAAAATCATTTTCATTTTATATTCACCCTTTAATTATATATCTTTATTTTAAATGGTACTTATATGTTATATTGTAGCTATTATTGTAGACAGTAGGAATGATGCTACCAAAATAAGCTACGCAAGTTGTCCTGAAGGTATACAATGATGTATAGCTTATGATAATCCCCACTTACCCAATGTTTTTATAAAAAAAATTTATATTAATAATGTTTAAAAATGGTATAAAATTAATTTATTGATAGTTTATTATGTCAACCATATTCCCTGTGATGAATCCTATAATGCCTAGATTCCTCATCATTAGGCACCATTGGGTTCCTATTTTACTAGTTTTTGGATTCATAAAGTATCCCTCTTAATTCCATGCTCTCCATTATAGGTTGAGTAATTTTTTATTGATGAATACTTTCATGATTGTGTCCCCTTAGACATATACTTTATAATTATTAGACCATACCTCCTTTTTGTTTCATGTTTGGATAAAAATTTATATCATTTTACTTAATCTAAGGGACTTTATTGAGGAGATTGTCAAACCCATAGGGATGGTGCTTTACCATGATAAAATAAATTTTTACTATGCCTGTTGGGAGTATAATAGGGCAACTAAAACTCTAGAATTTAAGTGATTAAGACATAAATGATGTGTACTATTTTGTCTCTTGTATATATTTTCATACGTACTTGTCTATTTAAGAATAAAAATAGGCTTCATGAAGTGACGTATTTCCTATTTATGTAGAAAAAATATCAAAAATGAAGTGACATTACTTTGTAAAACTCTATATATAGTGATCAATTATATTTGGATATGATTCTAATGTGATAGAGATTCATATATCTAAGTTCTAATATGGCTTCCTTTACTTATATTTTATGGATTTTCTATACTGAATGTTGTTATGTTTCATAAATCTATTAATCATATATATATATTCCAAGGTTATGCATCTATTAATACTTCATTTTCCACTTCTTTAACCCCATTTTATTCTTTTATGAATAAGTTAAATTTGATCCACAATCTATCATATTCTTCCATTATGAATCACATTAGATATCCCTATATTAACATGTTATAATGGGTTTCCTAGGAACCTCTACTAACAATGGTTAGGTGAAAGTAGTGATTTTATATGAAACATGTTAAGATGGATACTAGGGCAAAGAGATTTGGAAAGGTGTTTGGATTAAATATTTTGCAATTTTGATGAAGAATAGGCTACAAGAATTAGGAAGAACATGAAAGAGGTTATTTAAGAGCATATATATGGAGAAAGTTATGAATGTTTTGGGTATGTATTGCCAATATTGTTAGCTATGTGGTTGTCTAGGTTTATATTATTACTATTTTTAGGTAAGAAGGATAGAATTTATTATTTAGACTGAATAAAATATAGATATCATGAAAAATATAGATAATGATTAGACTCATGTGGTAGATCATTAGTCCAAGACTACCATCGACAATTACATCACAAAATTTTTAGTATAAGGGTACATAGATTTTGACAATGTATAAAACTTATTTGTGAGAGGAATCTAAGGGATGTTCTTTCATTGAATACCCACATTGATCAAGATGTTCATTGTTTAGAAGTTCATGGTGCCTACCCATACCAACATGGAGTACTCGCTTTAGGCATCATGGGCATACATGAATGTAGGAGTGAATGGTAAAGACCTAAATAGTAGAATTTAAACTTGAACCTAAAATATGAAGAATGTAGACAGCCAAAGTGAGAAGTAAATTTTGGGATTAGAAAGAGAACTACGATAAAAAAATAGATGGAATAAATAGAATAATATATATTTAACTATGAATATGACTAGGAGTTCATTAGTTGATGTTGAAGAGAGGGGAGCTCAGAGAGAGGTTGCACAAGTTACAAAAATATGATAATTTGGAGATTATGTAGATAAAGGATTGGAAGGGCCCAAGAAGGAATAATGAGAATATTGGGATAAATATGATATGGATCATAGTTAAAAGGAATATGAAAGTGAGATACCATTACATGAAATTAGAAGATAAGATTAGATCATAACTAAGAGGAAATATATTGTTTAAACCAAGGAAAGAATAATATCATAAAGAAATAATGAATAATCACTAAAGTATTTTAGTTTCAAGATCACATATATAATAATTTTAATACATAGATCATTAATTTCAAGAGTACACATCTTGTAAGCCCAATTTATCATAAGATATAAGAAAACAATGTGCATAGGAAGGGATATGAAGAAGCTAGTTTGAATCGTTTATAGATAAATTTGGAAAAACTAGTGTAGAGATTAATAAATAAATAGAAAATAAAAATACTGAATAGTTTGTATTAACTTTCAATTCAAGCTTTAAAAATCCCATAAAAACTATTGTGAAAAAGTTTATAGTAACAATAACTAGTCCGTAAAAATCCATAGTAGGAGTTACTAATGGGCATAAGCCCATAGTAATAGTTACAAGTTTACTAATAATAGAATTTAATGCATGAATGTTTATTTATTTGACTCCCTATGATGGTTATTCTAACCCTAAATAATATTTATTAACCTATGATATGAAATGGTAGGGTAATGGAGTAACCTTTGAAGATATAAAGAAGTATAAACTCATAAGAAACCTCACATGTTAATTTTTATATTTAAATTTTAAAAGGGATGTTAAAGATCTAAATATTAAAAAATTTAAGGGTCATTTAATATTATAATTTAATATGAATATCTATTTATTCAAACCATTTAGGATTTAAAGGAAATTCGATAACAATCATAGGAAACATCACATGTTAATCTTTACATTTCAATTTTGAAAGGGATGTTAAAGACCTAAATATTCAAAAAGCTAAGGATCATTTAATATTAGAATTTGAAATGAATAATTTATTTAGTCAAACCATTTCCGATCTAAAGGAGAATCAATAAGAAAGTGAATAATTGGTATGCGACTATGGTCACAAATTTTTAGACATGATAACAAATATTTATTTTATCATGGAAGATAAAGACAAGGATGATTAGTTTATATAAGGTATATGAACAATAATTATATTTTCTATTTCACATTCACAATTTCTTACTAAGGTTGGTGCTTGAGTATCTACCCATCCATTGGAACAAATTGAAGATTGTGGAGATACTCCAAATAATTATAATATTGAGATGAAGATAGATGATTTTATCAAAAGGATGGATGAGATTAATTAAATAAATATTCCTAGGTTAGAGTCATTTGTATGGAGTGTGGTAAGGAAGAACATCATAGGAATTATTGTCCAAAAATAAAGACTAAATTTTTTAATATATGCAAAGTAGTAAGTAATGTAATTACAAAGTTATATTTATTCAAACAATATATTTAAAAACAATAGAGACTATATTTTACTTAGTTTAATTCAACTAATGATGATGAGAAAATATACTATGCTACATAGGAGATAAATTAATATATCATCAAGAATGTCTATATAGTCCTAACATAATAGTTGACTACTAAGAAGTAAGTAATTCTAGGCCCAAAGGTGGAAATGGCTAGTGTGACATAAGGTGGTCTTGGGTGGATTACTTCATCACCTCAACATCAAGCCATGTCTATTTGGATAGACACCATTATCTTCATAGTATCAACATTACTCCTCATGAAACACTATGAGTCATTAACATTAATAATTAAATTGGGCTCCAACCTCACCTCAATGACAATATAGTGGAAATGATGAACAACAACACTAGTTAGGATGATTCAAGGGACAACAATCTCAAGGTTTGGTTCTTCAAAAAAACTAGGGAGGATAAAGAGGAGGATATCATGGAGGATACTAGGGAGGATGAAATAATGATAACTAAAAAGCATGTCAATTGATTTTGTGTTATCTATGTGATGAGTATAACCACTTCACAGAAAACATCTTAACTAATCACTAAAGACAAATGCAATGTATCTATTATAGATTTTTAGGAAAACCTCATACTAAATATTGTCCATTATTAGAGAACCATAGGAAATAAAACATTGTGTGGAATGTAAACATAATAAATGAACAACCTAAGTAAAATGAATTTACATAAGCAATCATGAGGAAATAATGCCTATAGAAAAGATTTACACCATTAAAAATGCATCGATAACAAAGAATCAATAAGGATAACAGGATAAGTATCTTCATCATGCAAGAGAAAATGGATTGATGTATCAAAAAACATAAGTCATACATAACATATAACAATATAGTACATCAGAGGGTGATGCTACAACTATTGATGCTTAAATGTATGGATAGATTCTACACACAATGAAATAAGTAGTGACTACATTGAAATATTTATTTAAACTATTGATTACCCTATAAAATGTGGATATTTTGAAAAAAAATCAAAAATATGATACATAATATTATTGAGTGCACATAATGAGGGAATAAATATTTTTACATGGTGTTATGGTATGTGAAAACTAAATAGCACTAGGTTGTTGAATCTATAATGGATATTGAACTAGTAAGGTATGAGGTTCCTAATTATATATTTGACTTTAGAAGTATAGTAAATATGATACCGAGATCTACATGGGAAGATATTGGTTAACCAACATTGATTTATAGTCTAGTTACTCTTAGTCTCATAGATTATGTAAGAGTAGAACTAATTAGATGAGTTAAAGATGCATAAATAAAGGTTGGTGACCTAATATTGTAGGGATATGTTAAGTTTATTTATATGAAAACTCATGAGACCAATTATCATAATTTAATAGGTAATAAATAATATTATGATAGATAAATGATAATAAATACACTAAAAAACTAATTGGAGGTGCATCAAGGGGATAGGATAATTTTGATACATTTAAAAAAATCTGAACATAAACCATATGTCATCCCTCACAAGATAGAGTTGCCTCATGTTTAAGGGATGAAAATTGGTTCAAGGTTACTATAGATAGCATAAAGAATATTATATAAGCTAGGAAATAAAATATTACTAAGGCATAAATGAGGATAAAAAATTGATGCAGTCAAATAGATAACACATGTATAATCCGGGTATAACTCAATCACCAGTAACATGATTTCAAATTAAAGAATGCAGGTCACCATCTATGTGATCTCCAACTAGTCAAAGGAAAAATTTATGTATCACATAGGTGTGACTAATATGGATTATAAAAAAACTACCTCAAAAGGTGTCTTACCTTGGGAGGCATAATATTTAGTAAGTGAAAATTTTGATACACGTATGTTGAATTAGGTTTAAGGGGATAATGAGGTGCACCTTTTATGAATAATATTTTTCACTAAATGCCAATTACCATAATATTTTACAACTAAGGACCTAAATTAATTTATGTTTTTATTTTATTAGTGCATATCTAATATGGATCAAAGAGTTAGTGTACTCAATTATGCATTAAAGTGAACTATTTTGACATGGTGGCTAGTTCATAGAAAAAATCAGTTATAATGGGATGAAGCATATGAATTGATAAAAACATGGTTTTAGATAAAAATAAATGTTATAGTGGATTTCTTATTCTCCTAGGGTGGACAATGTCCATAGTTACACACACATATGTTCATAGGCATGTGGTCTGTGTAGGGTATCAAGCCTAACTTGTGAATTTTTTGGATACACTTTACTAGCACTCCCAACTTCTTGGTATATGCATCAAGAGCATAGGAAAACAAAATAATCATTAGGAACAAGTTAAACAATATTTTATCCAAACATTTGTGTTTGAATATGAAGATCCTATAGTTCAAAATGTTTTGCAAAAGGTGAAAATGTTTCTATGTCATGGGCAAGCATAATACCTAAGTACTATGATAAACTCATTATCAGATCAATAAGTAGCTTGTGAGAAATGTATTCATACAAAATTATAAGGTCAAAAAAATAACAAATGATTTATTATTCAACCTTATAATAGGATTAAATATGAGGGGACAAAGTCTAGATATAGTAATGATCACTTGGACATGAATGGTTTTTTCGAACTAGAATGACAACTTGACCCACAAAAAGGTGAAATTATAGAACAAACTAAAGAAGAAAATCTAAAAAATTGAATATTATAGAACAATAAGGGAAAATAACTATACAATAATCCATTCATAGTGAATCTAAAAGGATATACCAAGAGCCTCTAAAGAAAATTGTTGAGAATATTGGAACAAATTTTGTACCAAAGCTTATGACTTTGGGGAATTGTTAGACTCACAATGAAATCTCAAAAGGATTTCAAATATTAAGGGAATATAAATATGTGTTTCTACCTAAATTTTTAAAAGTGAAAGGGGTAGATGAATCATTAGGATAAATTCACATTGAACTCAAAGAGTGCACATGGCCTGTTAAGAGGTAGCCATATAGACTAAATCCAAACATGAAGTTAAAGGAAAAATATGAACTATATTACATTTATGAAGCATGTATCATATATCAAATAAATAAGGTATAGTGGGTTAGCAAAATGATTTCAAAGCCTCAAATTTATGGCAATATATGGATATGGGGAGATTACTAAGTGTTAAACGATGCTTTCATCAATGATCCATTTCTAATACCTTTCATTAATGGGGTTTTATAATTGATTGTGGGACATGAATTATATTATTTTATAGATGTATTTAATGGATATCACTAAATTATTATCTTAAATTAATATCTAGTGAAGACAACATTTGAAATTGAATGGGGATATTTTTCATATAAGATAATGCCATTCAGGATAAATAAGTTGTATTTTCTAGGGATGAAGTTATTACTTTCAAAGAATTTATTAATGACTTTATAAAATTTGATCTAGATGATTGGGTTATATTTACCATGTTTAAGGATCACTTGTCCAAGCTGAGGCAAATGTTAGAATGCTTAAAATCTTTGTGCATTACTTTAAACTTAAGAAATGCTCATTTTTCACACCATTTAGTGTTATCTTATGGCATGTAATTAGTATTGAAGTAATTTTGGTTGATCAATCAAAAATCATAGTCATTGTATGAATGCCAGTTATAGATAGTTATACATAACTTCAATAATTTTTAGGACACACAAGATATTACAAAAAAATTATTAAATGATACATATCTATATCTACATTGGAGAAATTTCTCTACAAAGATATGAAGTTTGACTAGACACAAGAGAGTGAAGCAACATTCATGGAATTAAATTACAATCTAGTTATAGTGCTTATATCGATTTTCCTTAATTGGACTAAGCCATTTCATGGTCATGTAGAAGCTTTAAGGTTTGTGTTGCGAGTAGTATTATCATAGTCATTGTATGAATGCCAGTTATAGATAGTTATACATAAGTTCAATAGTTTTTAGGATGCACAAGATATTACAAAAAATTTATTAAATGATACATATCTATATCTACCTTGGAGAAATTGTCCTTAAAACATATGAAGTTTAACTAGACACAAGAGAGTTGAGCAACATTCATGGAATTAAATTAAAGTCTAGTTATAGTGCTTAAATTGGTTTTCCTTAATTGGACTAAGCCATTTCATGGTCATGTAGAAGCTTCAAGGTTTGTGTTGGGAGTAGTATTATCATATCTAGGCAATGATGGATTGGACCATCCTATCTACTTTGCAAGAAGAAAACTCTCAGTTGTCTATAAAATAATACTATAATAGAAAATGAATCTATAAAAATGGTTTGCACTACATAAGTTCTATCATTATCTTCTTAAAAATCATTTTTAATTATTTATTGATCATTACACTTTATGCTACTTATTTAACAAGCCTATGTTGGGTATAAGGTTATCTCGATGGCTTATGTTATTCCAAGAATTTCACCTCAAAATCAATGTTAAAACTAGATCAGATAATGTGGGACCTGACCATTTGAGTAGGATATGTGAAAGGGAAGAACCTAAAGAGTTACAATATTAAACACTAGATGCTCATATATTTAGAATCTCTACGATCCATGAAAACATGGAAGACATATATAAATTTGTATAATAGGGGATATTTTCATCACAATATATGGAATGATAAAAAATTAAATTAATAACATGAGTTATTACATATATTATCGTAAATGGGTTTTTGTATAACATGGGTGAATATGAGGTGTCACACAGAGTGGCTTTGGAGTATGAGCAACCCCAACTTCTTGAAGAAACACACAAAATAATCATATGAGGGAATTTAACAAGATAATCCAATAACATTAATAACTACAAAGTGGTCTATGCTGGCCTATTTTATTCCAAGCTACACATCATGTTGAAAAACACTAAGATGTATGCCAAAGGATGGAAAAATTAAATGAGAGGTATAAGATGCCTTTGAACCCAATTATCATAGAAAAATCTATTGAATAATTGTGGTACTAATGTTTTGGGACCCATAATATAACCAATCAATCACAATCATGCAAGGTATATCATTATTTTCATATATTATAATACGAAATGGGTTGAAGCTATTGTGACACCAAATTGTAGTGTTGTAGATGCAACAAGATTTTTGTATGAAAATTTTGTTAATAGATTTGAATGTTCATTCAAAAAATTTAGTGATGCAGAACACATTTTGTGAATAATACAATTAAAACTCCCATTTAAGAGTTTACGACATCACTCTATGAAATTACTACATATCACCCATAGGTAAATAGACAAGCTGAGGCTTCAAATAAAATTCAAGGAAAATTTTTATGCAAATATGTAATGTGTGAGGATGACTAGGAAGATATAAATATTTTTATCCCTTTGGCATATAGAACCAATTAAACACATAAAATAATATTTAACACATTTTCAATTAGTATATGGACTTGAGGTAGCAATGCCTATGGAATATATAGACCTTAGCTTGTGGATTGATATGATAATGAGACTTAAGGAGTGAGATTATCTAAATATAAGGTTGATACATTTAGATAGTATGGAATAAAATAGACAAAGGGGGTATTGAACACACTAAAATAACAAATTTGAATTAAAAATCATGGCATTCTTGCAACCTACAATATAAATAATTTTATCTAGAATAAGTAGTATTATTATATGATAGAAGATTTAGAAAATTTCTAGGCAATCCATGCATTCATTGGAAAGGAATGTATATCATTAATTATATTTCTTATTATGGAAAAATTATCCTTAAATATCTTTAGGGAACCATTTTCGTAGGAGATATCAATGGTTTTAGGCTTAAGCCTTACCATCACTAATCTCTATCATACATCACAATAATTATGTGAGGGTATTGAGTAACACCATGTAATTTAGAGTTTCTGTTAAATGTTTTTGTTGTGATTTTTTAGGTTTATGTGTTTGTGTACAGTGTAATTTATATATCACTAAATTATAGAACTATAGTGATTAAGTCACAAAATCATAAAGTGCACTCTATGAAATAATTCATCTCGAAGGAAAGATAAATAGTAATGGATGCACAAAGTACATTAATTAAGTCCAAGAATGAGGCATTGATAAACCAAGTATGGAAAAAGGATACTCAATGGTCATTCGAAATTGTGAATAATGATGCAATTAAAATATTGCATTTTTTCTTAATCAGATTATATATTATAAGGATATGATATTCAATAAAATAATATTGATAAATCAACTTGTCACAATGAATACTAGGCATCAAATGAATGGAATCTTTTTAATCCATATAATGGTAGTCATCACATCAAAAATAACTAGGTGACATTAATCAATCAATAAAAATCATGCATAAATAGTTCCACACATTTAGATCAATTGGCTAGATGGATTCGAGAATAAAACACTATATAGTGAAGGATGTGAACAAAACAGTAACATCACATACTATTGTAACCAATAAAATTCTACTTGTGCATATATTTCTCACTATCACTAGATCAATTGAATAAATGATTTACTTTAGTCCAAAATAACAAACATGTATCAAGCAAAACTATTGATTTTTCTCACTAATTCATAGAAAGAGGAAACGGGGACTAGCCTCAGACTCAATCAAACCATATATCATGATCTAGATCCTTTTTATTTTATTGATGTTGTATAATATACCATTTTTATCCTTGACCAAAAAGAATAATCACAAGTAGGAGCTCTATCAATACAACATCCTTTTTGAGTATTTTATGTTGAGTACCTCATCAAACTACATAATTTTATGTAATTGGATGGGGAAGTTATTAATTTTATGAGTAGGTATAATGAGGGTGCCATTCATCTTTCTCAAGATATTATAATTATTATCAAACTTATGGCCATGTCAAAAACAATGAGGCTTCCATTTTAAGTTAAATACATTTTTCCTTACAAATATAAGGTTCTACCTATCCAAACATTGAAAAAATACACAAGTGTTGGTATGGGAATCCTCATTGATTCTATGGAAGATAGTTTAGTGCGAATTCTTTCTGAATGAATCACCAAATATTTTTGGTAGAAAACAAAAGTAAAAATTATGGAATCAAAGGCATTATGCACATTGCATATCGCATGATACAAATGCACAAATATTTTATTTTCCTTGATTTTATGGCCTTAAAATTTATAAAAATAATTGAGAAGGTTCTCATTGCTACATCACGTGAATTCCAATATCAATTCCTATTCTTACTTCTCTACTTTATATAATGGAAGTCATCAGAGGGAACCATTTATAAAGTTTAATATTTAGTGCATGCTACTAAATTTACAAATATTAATTAGACAATTATAGATCACTACTATGAAAAACTATAAAGATTTAATACATGGTCATTATAGATCTAAGCCATTATCATTTCACACCCTAGGGTTTATTTATATGTTATATCATATTTATGAAAACATGCATCAATCATAAAGTTTCATAATTACATTCAAATCAAAGTGCATGAGATACCCAAATCAATCATTACCCTAATTCCCTTTTTCATTACAATGTTGGATAATTAGTCAAATTTTATATAATAAAAAACCATATCCATTTAGTTCATACAACCTTTGCACTCTGTACCTCTAGGTTTACAATAATCCATGCCTATGCAGGCACAAGATCGATCATAGTCACTAACACATACTGGAGAGGCTCCATCATAGGTCAATAAAGGAAAGATCAAGGAACCAATATAATGAGCCTCACCACAACTACATAAGAGGACACAACATGTAAATTCATGGCTCAATAATAAACACATTCTAAATATAGTCGTTAAGTGAGACCTATAAGAGCTAGGAGTTTGGGAATAGGAATTTCTATAGTCGATCATATTAGACATCAACAACAATATTTATGAATAATAATAGGAGAAATATTTCTTTTTCTAGAAGGTAGTGTGTACCTCCTAGATGTAAAATAAGTTAGTTAGGATATCTATGTTAATATCACTCAACATCCTCCTTATATTATAATAAATATTGTGGTTCAAGAAGTATCTTAACAATAGTTTTAGGTAGATTTTTAAAAAATAAATCCAACTATAGGATATTTCACTGCGTAGGAGACCCATGCTACTTTATAAGGAAGTCTACTACCTACCCTAGTGCATAGTCTAAGAACCCATTTTGTGCCTAGAATAACACAAAAAAAGAAAACACATGGTGGTGTCTTTTAAATACCTAGTAGATGAAGCTAGAGTAAATCAAGGGGAAAAATCCCATTAAAAACTTTAGATTAATATTGTAAATAGGCTAATGAATACTCTCACTCCCACTCCATATTTGATAAATAATATGACAATGAAAATAGGTACTATTTTTAAATCATGTTCATCATAAGATTCATAATTAGCTATAGTGATTAAATCACCAAATCCCATAGAGGTGACTAAAAAGATTAATTTTCCATAGCTTGTACTACATATAGAGAAAGTAGATATCAAAACACACCAATAAGCGATGGAAGAGAAATAAGATCTAAGAAATGAGAAAAAGGATGCTAATAAGAGGTATAATGAAGAGAATAAGAAAAATAAAAAAAAGAGGAAAAGTGCAAGGCTATTGAGGTAGAAGACTATCATATAAAAGAGGCCATATAGGAAGAGCATAGGTAAAATTGTTAGGAAGTAGAGTGTATGCAAGCTAAAGTGAGTCTAATATAAAAATCAATCCTAACTTGAATAAGATAAGTCAAATAACTATACAACTAGTAATGCTTAGATAATCAATGTCATGACCAATATGGATCCACTAAATGTGCCTAAGGGATATCTTATCATATAATATGGATAGAGAGGGTTATAAAGCCTCTGGTATAGAAATAACACATGATAACCCTAGCTTGGTCTGATAATAATTCAATAATTATAGAAATTAAATATAATCTACTACTCACTAAATCTTGTGAAACAAATAGGGGATAAATGTAAATAATAAACATGCAAATTAAAAATCTACTCAAGTCAATGTAGAGGTAATCCTAATTAAGGAGAGATAAAACATTAATTAGCCATTATTCATGCAAATATGTCTAATAAAATAGAAGATTAAGAGTTAGGAATACTTACCTTGAAGATGAACCAGCCAAGCCTCAACCTCTTCCTTGGCCAATGGTGCTTTGCAAGAGGGTTTTATGTATTGTTGAAGAAGCTAAGGATGGGAAATGGACTATGACCTAGCCAAGGATCTCTTAGTTAATCTCAAGCCCTCACAAGATAGAGGTTCTCCTCAAAGAAGAATGAAACCCTAAGCAATGAATCTTCAAGTAGAATAGTAGAAAAGGAGATAAAGAAGAATAAATGAAATATTATTTATATTAGAAATGGGGTGAATGACATGTACATATAGCCTAATTTGACCCTAAGACCTTAAACAAATTTAGCTGATGTAGTCAGTCTAGCCAACCTTATAGGTTGGAAAATATCTCGTTAGGTCATGAACTAAGTCATCCTAGGCCAACTTAGTCCTGAAATGTGTGTTATTCCTAGAACTAGGTCAACCCATTCAATTACATTTAATAAATGGTAAAAATGGGTTGTGATTAGGTAGGGGCTATTTGAGGTAGTCAATTACTTGGATAAGAGTGCAAGTGAGGTGTCAAATCTCAAGGAAATTTATAACAAGTGTTTTTATTAGTTTTAGGTAGAGGAATAAGGAAAAAAATATTATAAAAAAACAAAGGTCTTCCCACCCGTTTCCTAGTGCACCTTTTGCGGCATGCACTCAAATAAGTTAAAACTTGATGGGTTCCTAAAAGAGAGAAAGCATCGGTATTTAATAAAGTTTAAAAATGGTATGTGTATACATATTTCCCACTCAAAGCTGACCATGTGTCACATAGGTATAACATAGGATTGTGTTTTAGGAAAATGTATAGCAAAAAACAACACTTATCTATATAAATTATACTATTAGCACAAGTAAGCAAATTACAAAAATAAATAAGTAATATTTACATAGACTTGGGTGGAATTTTTTGAATGCTTATTTGATATATTTTTTTGATTTGGTAGTGTTTGAAGGAAGTGACTAATACGCTATATTAACCTTCCTATTTACACTTTGTGTATTAGTCTAAGAAAGTAATAAGATAGATGAAAAAAAAAAATATTACTATGAATGTGAGTTAATTTTTTTTATTTGAAAAATCCAAAGTACTAGGTCGATTAGCTTGGCGTGATATACAAAAAATACAAAACAAAGTCAACTTGGTCAACTTTATTTATTGCCAAATAGTCTAAATAAATAAAGTAGAATAGGTTGATTGAGTTTCCTAGCTAAAAAGTAGTTATAGGACTAAGTAGGTCTAGATGACTTAGTTTATTATAAAGTTAAAATTTTATAGAACATGAAAAACTAGGAAAGTAGAACTGAAGTTTGAATGAAATTTATAAAAATGAAATAACTAGGTTGGCTAAATAAACTTGATAAGTAAGATAAATTCTATTTGATTGACTTAGTAAGGTATGAAAATTATTGACTTTTTATTTTTAGTTTGAGTTATCCAAATGAAGGTTTGAACTTGTAAGATATAATGTTAAAACAAAGTTTAACCAGTCGACTGAGTTTGTATAAAAATGAATAATTAAAAAAATTGAAAGAACCATCTTTATAGGATTGATCTAGTAGTCTAAATAGAACTTTTGAGAAAAATTGAAAGATAGAATGAAAAATTAAATAGATAGGATGTATCTAGTGTACTAATATTTAAATTTTTATCATAGATAACCAAACAAGATCTATAGGCTTAGCTCACTTGAAGAACCTATAAAATGATGTCCTAATTATGCCAATCATATCAACAAAATAAAATATGACCTACAAAGAGTGTTAAATTGCGTCAATTAGATCAATCCAATTGTCTTTAGGATAAATTGACCTATAAATAGTATAAATATGGGTAAATTAGATTGATTAAAATATCTATAGGATAAAATTACCTACACATAGAGCTCAACTGGGTTGATTGGATCGACTGCATATTAAGACATGCACATAAACTATTATACTTAATCAAGTGGATTGATCTAGTACTCTGAAAATGAAAATTAAAAATATATAAGGGTTATTTCACATTGGTTTCACTAGAATGTATGCAAGTGAAAATGAAGGTGATCTACAAATCAATTCTAACTCGAAAAAGATAAATCAGCTAGTTATATTTCTAACAATACTTTGATAATTAGGGTGATGACAAATATGGATCCGCTAGGCATACCTAATGGATATATTATCATATAATATGGATAAATAGGGTTATAAATACTCTACTCAAGAAACACCACATAATAACCCTAACTAGGTATGATAATAATGTAATAATAAACTAAAGTAAATATAATCCAGTGTTTATTGAAGCTTATAAGACAAAAGGGGGATAAACTCAAACAATAAAGATAAAAAGTAAAAATCTTATCAAGTAAATGTATAGGTAATCATAATCAAATAAAGATAATACATTAATTAGATATTATTCATTCAAATATATCTACTAGAATATAATAGTGAGTTAGGAATACTTACTTTGAAGATGAAGCCATCGAGCCTCAACATCTCTCTTGGCTAATGGTACTTTGCAAAAGGTTGTTACATATTGTTAAATAAGATAAGGATGGAAAATGGACTATAGTATATATAAGGACCCTTTAGTGAATATAAATTATTCATAATACAAAGGTTTTCCTCTAATAATCATGAAACCATAAGCAATGACACTTCAATTAGAATAGAAGAAAAACATATAAGGAGGTGTAAATGAAGGATTAGTTTTACTAGAAATGGGGTGAAATATGTGTATATATATCCTTGTTATGTTTTGGATCCTATTTACACATTAAAATGTATTCAAATTATTGTAAATTAAAATGTATTGTAAAATTTTAATGTATTCTTGTTGGTGTTCAGGTTCAGGCTAGGCCAAGCCCCGAGTAGCGGTTCGGGGGAAGCATATGCCAAAACATTTTCTAGACTAAATTTTTCCAAGATTATTGATATGTGTTTTATCTATACTTGTATATGTGTGGTGTTATCACCCATGATTAAAGGGGAACCATTATGGGTTTACTTGACCCATAGTTTTGGTACCCATTCTTTTGTAAAATCATTATATTAGTTACCTATTAATGTATTATAGATGGGCATATAGTAGGTAATGCATTGTGAGAATAGAGTGTGTGAATTCAAGTTAAAATTCAAGAGTGTTTTTTAATAACATATCCAAATAATATGTGTGCATTGTAATTATGAGAACGCTGATCTAAAAGTGGATTGTAATCTTGTTCACTTGTAATAAGATCTAATAAAGTGTTTCTTAGTGGATGTATCCCAAATTGGGTGAACCACGTTAAATGTTGTCTTCTTTTTATGCATTTTAATTTATGTTATTTATGTATCTATATTTATAAATCTTGTTATTATGATTCTATGAAATTATTTCTACATTGATTTCTAATTTATTCCTAACAATTGGTAGCAAAGTTCAAGTTGTATTTATTAAAGTGTTGAATGAAAGTTAGGGTTATTATTTTAAGTGGGATCTATGGCTTATGATAATAGATCAAAGGCTGAAAATTTTAATATGTATAACTTTGTTCTATGAAATATTTCTATGGATGATTGTCTCTATTAAAAGGATCTCTCACTCCCCTGATAGGAAAAGAAAAGCAACCAGCGGGTATGACAGATAAGGCTTAGGATATATTTGATAGGAAAACACTTGGGGCCATCCATTTATGCCTTGCATATTTGATGCCATTTATATATCATAGTATAATACCATGAAATATCTCATGAATGCATTAGGAAAGTTATATTAAAAACCCTCTACTTCTAGTAAAATATTTTTAATGAAAATGTTATTTAATATGAAGATGTCTAAAAATGGTTCAGTTGATAAATGAATATAATATATTTTTGAGTATTCTTAGCTTTGTAAAAATTAAATTTGATGATAAATTTAGGGGTCTACTAATTTTTTTTCCTTACTAAAGAGTTATAATAACCTGGTAATGTATGTGAGCAACTTAGTCTCTAACAATGCCAAGTTGAAGTTTAAGAATGTCATAGGAGTAATCCTAAGTGAGTAAATATGATAGAAAATCTCTATGGATACTTCAGGTGATGATTTGGTGGTGGATAGTAGAAGGATAAAAAATTATAGAGGAAAATTAAAGTGTGTAAATTAAATTTTCATGGAAGGTCAAAATCAAATAGTAGGATGACATGTTATCACTGTGAAAAGATTGGTCATGCAAAGAACTGTTGGGCTCTTCAAAAAAATAATAAAATCTAAGAAGATAATAAGAAGGTGAATTTTTAAATAGGTAATGTTTGTCTAGAATCATTAATTCTCTCCATAGATAATACTACTGAGTCTTGGGTTTTAGATTATGGGGCTTCTTCTCATGTTACACCACATAAGTATTATTTTGTTAATTATATTCAAAGGGATTTAGGACATGTTTATCTTGGTGGTGATGATCCTTGAATCATAATATGAAAAGGTTGTGTTCAAGTCAATATGTAGAATGGAAACACTTGGTTACTAAAGGATGTTAGGCATTTTCCCAAGTCGAGACAAAATTTGATATCGATAGGGCAACTAGGTGTGAAGGTTATATGGTGACTTTTACAGTAGATTCTTAGTAGGTGACTAAGGGTATTCTTTTGGTATAAAGAGGTAAGAATTTTGGTACCTTTTATTTATCAAGTAGTGTCTAGTTTTTTAGTTTAGTTGTTAAAAATGTAGATACAACTTTGTGGCATAATAAGCTCAATCACATGAGCCAAAAGGGCATGCAAATTTTCAAGGATACATTGCCTAGATTGAAAGGTTTTGATTTAGATTCCTATGAAGAATATGTATATATAAAATTAAAATAGTAAAATTTATCAAGGTTAGACCTATGAGGAGGGAGAATAAGTTGGAGTTGGTTCATTAAGATGTATGGCGGCCAACTTGGGTATCTTCTATTTGTGGTTCATATTATTATATCACTTTTATTGATTGTGCAACTAGAAATGTTTGGGTGTATGGAATTAAGATAAAATATGATGTTTTTGATAAATTTAAAATATGGAAAGCCTTGGTTAATAATGAAATAGGTCTCAAGTTATAATATCTTAGGTCAAATAATAGTGGGGGATATTATAGCAATAAAAATTTTAATTATTGTTCTAGGAATGGAATTCAAAGATAGAGGATAGTTCCAAAAAATCCATAGTAGAATGGAATGTTAGAAAGGATTAATATTACTATCAGGGAGAATTATAAGAGTATGAGGTTTCATGTAGGACAACCCTTTTAGTTTTGGGTAGAGGTAGCAAACATGGTTATATATCCGATCAATAGAGGACCTTCATCTTCCTTGAATGGAGGCATACCTGAAGAAGTTTGGTTTGGTAATAAGGTTGATTATTCCTTTATTATAGTATTTTATTTTGAATATTTTTTTCATATTGATAAAGATGATAAGACCAAGTTATAGGCTAATTTTGGAAAATGCACATATATTGGTTATGGTGAGGATGACTTTGGTTACCAGATTTGGATTCTTAAGGACAAGAAAATATTTTAGTCTAGGGATGTGGTATTTAATTAAAAATTCATGTATAATCAATAGTTAAAATATTATAAAGAGGATTATAGAAAATATTAAAAAGTGTTAGAGGACATTGTAGATGGTAAAGTGTCCAACCAACTAGTTCAAGCACTTACTCCATAGGAATCCCAAACTCCTGAATTGAGGTCTTTTAGGGTAAGAAGGGAACTTGAACATTTTTATCAATATATTTATTATTTATTACTCACTGACAATGGATAAATTTTTTCAAGTTCCCTTCTTACCCTAGAAGACCTTATCACCTCAAAAGTTTGGGATTCTTGTAGAGTAGTTGCCTGAACTAGTTAGTTGGATACTTTAGCATCTACAATGTCCTCCACCACTATGTACTCTTTTCTGAAATCCTCTTTTTGATCCTCTAACTATTGACTATAAATTAATTTTTCATTAAATTACCACATCGTTAGACCAAAAAAAAAATTTTCCTTAAGACTCGAAATCTAGTAACAAAAGTCATTCTCACCATAGCCAATAAAGGTGCATTTATCAGACTTAGCCTCTAACTTGGTCCTATAATTTTTATTAATATGAATAAAATATTCACATCTAAATAATCTCAAAAAGGAATAATCAACCTTATTACCATACCAGGCTTCCTTAGGTATGTCTCCATTCAAGGAAGATGAAGGTCCTCTATTGATCAGATATATAGTTGTGTTTACTACTTCTACTCAAAATTGAAGTAAAAGTCCTACATGAAACCTCATGCTCCTAGCACACTCCATGATCACCATGTTCATCATTTTTGACACTCCATTCTAATTTAGAGTTCCTAGAACTATCCTCTATCCATGAATTATATTCCTATAATAGTAATCAAAAAATTCATTGTTACAATAATCCACACCATTATTTAACCCAAGACATTTTAAATTGAGGCCTATTTCATTCTCAACCAAACCTTCCAATATTTTAAATGTACCAAACACATCATATTTTCTCTTAATTCAATACACCAAAACTTTCCTACTTGTATCATCAATAAAAATGACATAATAAGATGAAACACCATTATAAGATACCTAAGTTAGTGCCCATACATCTAAATGAAATAGCTCCAACTTATTATCCTTCCTCATAGGTCCAAACTCATAAAATTTACCCTTTTATATTATATATATAGCCTTCATAAAAATTTAAATCAAACCCTTTCAATTTAGGTATCCTATCCTTCAAAATTTACATGCCTTTTTGGATGATGAGATCAATTTTATTCTATCATAAAGTTGTATCTCCATTTGTAGCAACTAAATTACAATAGTCAAAACTACTTGATAAATACAAGGTACCAACCTTTTTACCTCATGCTACCACAATATCACCCTTAGTCACCTTCTGAGAGTATTAAATAAATGTCACCATACAACCTTTCCTACCCAATTGCCCCATAGATATGAAATTTTGTCTCAACTTGGGCACATGCTTGATATCCTTTAGTAGCTAAGTATTTTCATTATGCATCTTGACTTGAAAACATAATTTGCATACTATGATAAAAGGCTCATCATCACTAATATAAACATGTCCAAAATTGCCTTTAACAAAATCAATAAAATAATGCTTATGTGGTGCAGCATTGAAACAAGCCCTTGAATCTAAAACCCAAAACTCAACAATATTATCTATGGAGAGAATTAATACATCATAAAAAATTACCTGTTAACACATTCACCTCCTTAGTGTCTTCCTTATTTTTATTCTTATTCTAAAGGGCCTAGAAATCCTTCTTTAGATGCCAAATCTTTTCATAGTGATATCATGCCATTCTACTCTTTGATTTTGACCTTCTAGGACCACTTGACTTTCCACACTTTCCTTTTCCTCTATAGTTTTGCCTTCCTTTACTCTCCACCATGAAATTATCACCTGAAGTATAAGTCTCCATAGACATTTTCCATCATGTTTCCTCACTAAGGATTACTCCTATGAAATACTCAAAATTAAACTTGGCTTTGTTAAAGACCAAGTTGTTCATAACCATTACCAAGTTATTCTAACTCTCTAATAATGAACATAAAATAAGTAGATCCCTGACTTCATCATCAAAATCAAGTTTCATAGATTTCAACATACTCATAATCATATTAATTTCATTCCAATGATCATCAACTGAACCATTTTTAGACATATTCATATTACATAACTTTTTCATTATAAATATTTTATTGGAAGTAGAGGGTTTCTCATATAACTTCCCTAATGCATTCATGAGTCCTTTCTGGTCTTCTCTTATGATATATTAAATACCATAAAAGATGCAAGGTATAAACATATGGCCCCAAGTAATTTCCTATCAAGTAGCTCCCAAGCCTCATCACTCATACCCACTGGCTACTTTACTTTTCCTCTTAGTGGAGCATGGAGGTCCTTCTAATAGAGTTAATTCTCCATAAGCATCTTCCATAGACCAAAGTTCTACCCATTGAAATTTTCAACCTTTAATATATTATCATTATTTGTAGCTCCCACTTGAACTAATAAACCTTCCTATGATTCAAAACTTCAACAAATACAACCTAAAGCTCTGATACCAGTTGTTAGGAATACATCAAAAATTTATGAGGAAACAATTTTTGATTTATTCTTAGCAATCCTAATTTTAACCTAAGTGCTATAATTTTAGCCAAAATGGTTATCCCAATCAACCTTGTTATTTTAAAAATATATCTCTTATGTATTGTACTCATTTGGCCTAGGCTGACACAATCCCATAACATGCACATGCATTATTCTCATAAATAGGTCAACCCATTTAATTACATTCAATAAATAGTAAAAATGGGTTGTGATTAGTTAGGAATTATTTGAGGTGGTGATTTATTTGGAGAATAGTATAGGTGAGGTTTCAAATATTATGTGAATGTATAGGAGAGGGCTTTATTTGTTTTAGGTGGAGTTATAGGGAATAACAATCTTGTGAAGCACAAAATATCTACCCCCTTTCCTAGTGTGCACTTTAAGGCATGCACTTCAAGATGTTGAGAATCGATAGGTTTCTACAAGAGATAAAGCATCAATAATTGATAAAATTCAAAAATATAGTGTGTATACACAAAGTATCGAAATAAAAGGTTAAAAAAGGGGAGGCAAATAAGAAATAAGTATAATAAGTAAGAAGACACAAAGAAGCATAGGATGTTAAAAAAATGAAAATGAGGTAGCATCTGTTCCAAGCACCCAAGAGGAACTAAAGGATAAAAAATCACTATACTCATAAGTGGAGAAATCTAAGTGAGAAACTATGGAGAAAGAAGCCAAATATAAATATAAGCTTTAATCATATGCCAAAGCCAAGGTTGAGGAATAATTTAAGGATAAAGTTGTAGTGGAGGCCAAAGCTATATCTGAGGTAGAAGTAAAATCCAAGGAATAAATAGAGTGGGAAACACAATATTAAGTTATCAGATAATAATAATCATCACCCACCTAGGGTGTTCGAAAAAACATAACCTAGTATATACTTCCCATACCATTAGTCTTGGAAGTTACTTAGGGATGTGCATAAGATGATGACTCAAAACTAAGGCCTCAACTAACTATTTAATGTCGATGGGATGTCCCTACTCCATCCACCTAGAACACAACATTTTATCTTCCTATAGAATAGTTTAAGAAGACATTTATTATATATACAAATTCATCCATAGATCTAGCCAAAGTAACACATGAATAATCTTTGGATGTTTCTCAACTCCTCTAGATATACAAAATGAAGGTGTAATTACTTTTAGGAATCATTAACATAGAAGGATTCAACCTTGGAGAATGAATTTATGAAACTATGGGAGAATAAAAGAAACCTAGATATATAATTATATAATGCACATCAGGTCATCAATAACACTTTACCTACATTGGTCAATCATGTCTTGGGTGACCAAGTCATTTCTAAATAGAAGTATTTTTCAACTATTTTGTCTTAGCTAATAAAGGATTGGATTGTTATGTAGAAGTTTCAATACCTTAAAAGTTAGGAGAATAATATTAAAGTTAAAAAAAGGTAATTTTTGAACTTAGAGGATTAAGATAATGTTTTAGATATGGTTGTGGTTCAGGTTAAATGCATTGCTCAAAGAATGATGAATTAAAAGTAGCAGCTTACCAAATATTTATCCAAAGCCAAGAAATAATTTGATAGAATAAATGAAGATAAAACTATAATGGAATATCATTCATATACCCATACCTAAATGGATAACATAATAAAATAATTTATTTATTCTTGCGATAATGTCATATGGAATATATAGACATGAAATAATGAAACTTTATGCAACTTATTTATTAACATTCAAGCATAGAGACATAAATCAGCCAAAGGATCCCTCTAAGGACATCCATGTTAAGTTATCAAATTCTAATTAGCTTTTCACCATCCCAAAATATGAATACATTTGTAATCTTATGGTGATTCATGTCTCAATGTGGACATTTATCTCTATGGTGTGGGAAGTTCTTATCGAATGGAAAATGCTTAAGCAAGATTTGTCCCAACTTGATCACTCCATCACACAACTTGTGGATGAGCCTAAATTAATTAATAATAATAATAAAATTCAATAATTGATAAAATATAATAAGATTACTATAGATACATAATAAATGATCTAACAAACTATTCCAATAGAATGTATAGAACCATCAGTGTAACAACCTTTTACGTAGCTAAATATGAGCATGCCACCACCTACTTAGTAAGTATTATATACTAGTAAGTAGTAAAAAAATTTAATTTTAATTTATTTTTACACTCTTTTAATTTTATACTTAATCATTAGGAGCAAGGCTAGGTTGGTTGAAAATATGTATAGGGTAGCCACCTGTTTAAGCTAGTCTATTGAAAACTGACAAGGGTAGTAGGCTAGTATGCTACTCAATTGAAAACTTGAAAGGTGGCTAACTAGTTTAAAAAGATTTAAAATTAGTAAATGACACCTAGAGATATTATTTAAACTGTTTCTTATAGCTCAGGTCCTTAGCATAATTGATATTTTCTAGCTTCACCTCAATACTACTTATTATGACTTTATCTCAGGATCAGACAATTGTTTAAGTTTGAGAAAGTGTTGGAATTAGAATAGGGATACCAAAATTGAAATTTAATGAAAGTGATGGAAATGTGTTCAAATTTTAATATTTTATCTCTTTTATACATTTTTTTTTAATGTACTTGGCTCTTGTAATCATATCAATAGGCTTCAAAATGTGAAGAGTATTTCTTATGGATGTAGCAAATGGATGGAATATCAAGTGACAAAAATTTGTAAAAATCTATATATAGCACTCAATTATATTTTTATATGGTTTTGATGTGATAGAGATTAATGTACCTAGGTTATACTATGGTTTCCATTTACTTATCTTTTATTTTAAATAATGTGCACAATTATGTTTTATTTTCTAAATCTAATAATTGTATAGATCTTTTCAAATGTTATGTATCTACTAAGCACATGTTTTTTGATTATTTAGTCTTGTTTTAATATTTTATAAATGAGTAAAATTTGAACCATAATCTATTGTATTTTTCCATTATGAATTGCACTAGTTATCCATGTATTAACATGTTTAGATGGGTTTTCCAGGAAACTCTGCTAACAATGCCCACCCTAATAAGCATGTTTATGTTTAGGTGGATTTGAATAAGGAGTTGAATGATTTAAATTATATTCAAATAATTTTTAAATTATATATACATAAAATCACTAAATTTAATCTCCTAAACACTTGATTTCAATGCCAATCACTTAAGCATATTATTTACAATTTTTATCATATGGTTGAAACTCTAGTAAGTTTCACTACTAAACTACTTAAAGAAAAAAAAATACAAAACTAATCAACCAATAAGCATTTTATATAAATCATGATTAGTTAATGTTCTTAAAATTTTTACTATACCAAAAATATATTATTACAATATTTGCATCATTTGGTTATACTACCTAACTAAGATTATATTTTAGAACATCCAAGTTCAACAAATGTTTTATTCATAGTAAAGTATTTAATCAAACCATATAATCATATTCCTGATTCAATGATTAACGTACCTTAGTTATGAAAGTACAATAAGAATACAATATAATACATAAATTTAGTTTTAATAGTAAGACAATAGATTATTTCCACTTCATATTACAATAAGGTACAATAGATATTATACAATCAATAAATCTAACCATTGTTACAAATACTATCTTATGACTAATGAATTTTCATTTGTGTTGCAACCACTAATAATTTTATCAAATTTATACAATAAATATAAAACTAAATTATTAAAATATTACAACTAATATTTATAGTATAGGTCAATGAAAAAAATAGACATAAGTATTTCTTTGAAAATGTTTGGATCTAGTTCTAGAGAAGGAGAGCATCATATAGGCACTTTTCCTCAAACCAAAAACCAATGGTCTCTCACACACTATTCCATTGGCAGTGGCCTTTCTAATCACAATGGTGAGATAACGGTGATGTGAATCATAAATAATAGTGTGTTGTACATTCACTGTAACATATAGTAGTCAAACAAACCATGGAATACATCTTGTATCTAATATGACATCACATATGCATGTAAACTAGAAATTATACTGGACATAAAATTTATACAACTATAACATTACTTTGGTCAAATATTTTCATTATAGTTTTAGAATTTAAGATAAGATGGGTCTTTGTCCATAACACAATACTTTATGCTAAACACATTATCATATGAATGAAATGATGAAGAGTGATTCCTAAAAAAGGCTACCTTCCTATCATCATTCATAATTGCTTAATGCAAAGGATGGCTTGTGAACATTACATATAAAATCATTTATTGATATAAATTTATTTTAAAATAGTATATTAACATAGCATACCCTTTTAAAATTATTTCAAGAAAGTTACAAAGTATACAAATGTTTAATGTGAAAGACATAGTTACAAACAATAAATCACATATGAATATTTAAACCTATGGCATTGAGTACCCATTTATCTAGATTTAGATATAGGTTCATTATATATCATATAACAAACAAAACTAATAAATGCAAGATTATCTTGTTGCAATATCTAGCTTCATTACCATAATCTCTATAAAATAATAGTTTTATATTGGATCAATGTTTATCAATATTAAAATCCCCTATTTAACAATAAATGAAGGCATACATTAGTTTCATTTCCAATCTAAATATAATGTATAAATTCATTATAATGATCCAATAGAATTTATAATTCATTAAAGGTACTCATACTTTAAATGAACATCAAATCCAAACATTCATATATCATGCCAAAAAACTAGTTATATTACTATTTTTTAATCAACCGTAAGTATTTTGAGTATAGCTAGGTTATTTTTATGATTTATCACCATACAAATAATTAGTACATTATTTAAGATTTCAATATCTAATACTCAAGGATGTCTATTATAAACTTTTTATTTATACTAATTTAATAAAGTTTTATCTTAACTTCATTTCTTATGCTAACATGCATTTATCAAAATAAATTATTCTTGGTTCTATCTAAAAGCATGTTATAGTTTCCTTGGTACCAAAAACCCTAACATGGTTATATACCTCAATAATATCATTAAAAAATATTAATACTAGCAAGTAGGCCTATTTACATCTATGAATATTTCATCTAAATTTATCAACAATCGTTTACCCTATAAAATCATTCTAGTGTGATCCATATTCTCTTTTATCAAGATCTGATTATTGAGACATAAACAACCAATGCTTTTAATATAACTTAGAAACCACCAAAAAATTAAGATATGATAATCAATTATAGTCTTGTTATAAATGAGTAAAAATTTTATAGTCCACATTATTCCCAGAATACAAGCTATAGGTCTGTTAATAGATTCAATACTATTTGTTGACTATATTAAGGTGTTATGTGATTATTATAATGACCTATAAGTCTAAATATGGACTGGATATAGAAAACATAGACCTGAAATTTATGACATGCATTACCCAATGTTCAAATTATAACATGTACTTGAAAACCTACAAGTCACACACATGATTTAATTATCCAAGTTCACTATATGACCCTATGGAGAGGGTGAACCCTCACCCTCAATCTCATATGGTAAATCTACCAAAATTGGGTAATGCAAAATGGACAAGGGTGTTACTAAATAAATATCAACAACACCACACAACTTATATTATAAAACCTCATTTTGGGTAATAATGTTTACTACAAATACAAACCTAGTCCCATGTTTTTCAATAATTCATAACTTTAATAATCAATTAATATTTAGAAGGAAAACAATTAACTTTTCCATTATCACATGTTTGTTCATAGATAGGGTTTTTATTATTTTATATCATTTCAAGATTATGGATAACATTTTATCAGACAAACCAATGGATATAATAACCATTATTATCATAACCCTAATCTATAGATTTAATCACTTACCTAGAATCAAGGAAAATAATAGATGGTTCTTTATTATAAGTATCCCTCTTCACACTCTTTCCTTCTTATTACATTATATCATATTTTCTCTCTCAACTACCCTATTTTCTTGTTCCTCAACTATCATTTTATCCGCTAATTTTTTCTTTGAAACGTTTCATGATTCCATTATTACTATAATTTCTTTCCATTTTAAATGACCACATATAATTAAAATTGCATGCCTTATTTATAGGTTGAGCTAACTCCTAGTTTCCACCAATCTAGATTCCTTTAAAACCATGTCAAGTTTTAGGCACTCAAATTCTTAGTTCACATTACACAAGTTAAATGTTAAATGAAGCAACCATTCAACCCATGTTTTACAACCATAACCAAGTAAATGTAAATATAATGTCATTTGACCAAATCTATTTTATGTTAATTTTAAAGGTTCATAAGACTTGTAATAAGTTATTTCACATTCCTTAACAATGATTAAATTGAAATTATCATCAAGAAAAATAATGTATACAAATAGGGGTCAAATGTTCCCTTGGGTTCAAATGACCTCCAAAAGGAGTCCCTGTTTTCCATTCATGTTATTGTTCAAGTTAAACAACCTAGTATGGATCTTGATATTATTTAAACATGGCTAAGATGTATATGCTATTTTTAAGGCCACATATGCATGTGATCATACTATGGTGTATCAAAATATGGTGAAATGTTTAATGGAATTACATTAAATATACCCATAACATGGATAAAAATGGTATTACATGACACTTACCTATATTTAAATAAATAAAATATGACTCACAAAGAAACGAATATTAGTTACATAATTACCAAATAAGACTACCTTTAAAAAGCATTCAAGAAATGCAAGGAAGTGTACAATCTAAAAAATAAGGAAAAATGAAATATTATAAACAAAACAACTATTTAAATTGAAAACACATACTATGATAATCATGAAAGTTAGGAAATCTTGTGTGTGTGTGTGTGTGTGTGTGTGTGTGTGTGTGTGTGTGTGTGTGTGTGTGTGTGTGTGTGTGTGTGTGTGTGTGTGTGTGTGTGTGTGTGTGTGTGTGTGTGTGTGTGTGTGTGTGTGTGTGTGTGTGTGTGTGCGCGCGCGCTTGTTTGTTTGTTTAATTGTTTTGTATTTTTTATCTTTCTATCTATAGCTTCCATGATCTACCATCCTCTTCCCTATGATTCTCTCTATATATATTAATTAGTGGGGGGAACTGATCTTGCATCCACCTCAAGAAAGTATAAAATAATTAGTCCATTGTTATTTCTAAATATTTAGAAAATAAAAAAATTGATATAATAACCAGTGTACCATCCACATCAGATTGAATTAAAATAACTCAAAGTCATACTTTTTAAACTAAAATATTAATTATTAAAATAAGTATGTGAACATCAAAAATGTGGTAGTTCACTAAATAAAATATGACTCATCATAATAAATAACTAGACAAATCAATGTCCCCAAAATATTTATTCAAAAAAAATCACTAAGAAGAAGTTAAGATGTAACACCCTCCTCCCTTTAAATAGGTCGTCATCATGATATTTTTATTAAAATATAATATTTATTATAAAAAATTAAAATAAAAAAATGAGTTCAATCAAATAAATATAAGTCAAGTGAGGAAGTGACCTATAAAATTTCTCATAGTCCTCCCAAATTGCACTATCTTTAGAATATTGGACCTATAGGAAATTGTATTGATATATTTATCTATTATGTAAGCTAGACTTGTGTGTTTCAAGTATTTTGATTTTTTCAATTGTTACCACTCCTAGACCTAGTACCTATAATGCATTATATTCAATTACATGTGAAGGAGAGACCACATATTTATTCACATAATATACATGATGTTAGCAGAGGTTCCTGGAAACACTCAAACATGCTAATTTCATGGATAAATTGTGTAGTTAATGAAAAATAGGGCAATTTTTGGAAACTCAGAGTAAAGGAATCCATTAATTACTAAGTGAAATCATATTAATGAAGATGTGATAAGAAAATGTATAAATAACAATCGACATAAATATATGAATACTATATTAGACATCCCCAATACTCACTACACATAGACCAAAAGTAAAAGGCATATAGGAAAACCTTATAAAACATTTTATTAATCTCTATCACATACCATAACCATCATCTAATACAAATTGGATCCATAAATAAATTATTACAAAGTGTTTTCTCTTCATATTAAAACTTTTTAATATGATAAAAGGAAAGACTCTTTACATTCATCACTATGTTTTTTATGTCTAGAAAGTCAAATCCATACAAAGGATAAAATCATAAAATTTGAACATGTTTCCATCCAATATACCTTAAAATTTTATAAGTCCTTATTCATAACCCAACACTTTCCTTGAATTAAGTCATTATCTCATCCCAATACAAAGTCACAATAGTTATGTATGATGTGAAGCTCATGATATGAATGATATCTAATAGTCATAGTTATTACTTTAGGTGTATTTTACTAGCTTTCACCCTTTGGTTAGTATTTAGCTGCCCTTTTAGGTTTTATTATAAGTAGTATACTATCCTATCATCCTTTCATGATTTCACTAGACTAACATAACTAGAAGGCCATCCTTTATAGGTTTTCAACCAACCTAGCCCCACTATTAATGTTTAAGGCTACCTTTAAAAATTATGCAAAACTCTATGAAACTAAAAAATTGAGATGAAAATTACCTATTGAGTAGGTGGTGGTGAGTTTTGGAATGAATATGAAGGTGGATATAGTTTTACTCATCATATTTATGTTGTAGAGGAATTAGTTTGTTACACATAATCTGTTGGTGGGAAGTTTTGGTACTGAGTGTCTTCTTTAGGATTCATAACTATCTTCTTCTACTTCAATATATACTAAAGTTATTATGGTGGAATTAATTGAGGCTCATTCAAAAATTAGGAAATGGTAGTTTTAATGGTTGTAGATGAATTAGTTTTTTGTACATAATCTTTTTGTGGGAAGTTTTGCTATTGAGTGTCTTCTTTAGGATTCATAACTATCTTCTTCTACTTCAATATATACTAAAGTTATTATGGTAGAATTAATTGAGGCTCCTTTAACAATTAGGAAATGGTAGTTTTAATGTGTGTAAGATATTTCTTAAGCATTTTCCAGACTATTAGCACTTCCTACATAATAGTAAATATGATGCACATCAAGATTTAGATTACCCTCATGTTATGAACATATTCATTCTCCATGATTGTAAAATATCATTAGATGCCTTGAACTGATATCCATAACCAAGTCCTCAAATCGATCTAAGTGCCTTTAAATGTATAGGCTCATGAATGTGGTGCACAATGTCTCATTATGCCAAGCCTACAATTTTTGCATGGTGGAATCCCTCAAATCCAATAATTACATAAGGGCATTACTCATCACATCAGAAGTATCCATCTGATCATCCATTATAGATTCAACTTTATCTATTATTGTGAGCTCCATTTGAGAATTAATTAATGAATATTATGGTGAACCTTTTTAATTAGTATCCCTTGTGTGATTTTATATGATTGATGGAAAATAGTGTCTAAATCTTTAACATATTCCTCAAGCACTACATATATTTATTCTATATCCAAATTAATGATCTCCCCTTTTGCTTGTAGTTATATCACCTATTGTGAAGCAAGAAAATCCTTAGTGAGTTAGTTATATAAATCTATTAGTTTTTTTATCTTTGGACATTAGTTGGTCATCTAAGAATTATCTAGCCAATGTTAAGTAGTTTATATTTATTAATTAATGCACATTGGTAAGTTGTTGATTAAAATTTTCATTATGTCTTCATGGCTAGAAAAATACTTATGTTATGGTTGAAGCCTTTTGTTAAATGGATTCTTGGAATGTATTTTCACATTTGATATGTTTGATTACTCATAATTGGTCAACATTCAGATATGCTTCCATGATAGGGGTAACAAATTATGTGGATGTGGTTGGAAGCATTACAATAGTTGAAATGAATTAAGCCAAATGAAGAGATAAAGTGGTTGGTTGGGTGGATGATTTTGGAACATCCCACAACCACTAACTAGTGATTTGAGGTTTCAATTGTAAATCCTCCTCTTACACACTTGATTATGTCACTAGTTTATGCTATTGTTGATGAAATTTGTCTTTTCAGTCAAATTAGGGCACCCCTAGGTAAAAAAATAACTTTTTTGATGTTGTATAGGTATAATAAATATTTATAAAGGTGTATTATAGGTTAATAAATCTCATTTATGTTGTACTAGCCTTGGTCTTTAGTCATTTTACACTTTTTAGTCATTTTGGGTCATTTTGAGGACAAAAAAGGTGCATTCAATGGTTTGTATGTATTTATAGGGATGTGTGACTATTTTAGAGGGTGATGTCATTATAAAAATTTCATATCAAGTCTTAACCAATAGTTTTTAAATGAAAATTGGTAGGTCCCTTAGAAAAGGGGTAGTTTTCTTTAAGAAAATTAGAGTTTAGGACTTGTACAACCTCCTTGGGAAGTGTGCCACACGGTAAAAGGTTTTAATGTGATTATTCACATTCCTCATTTTCATTTATAAGTTTTAAATTATTTCAAAGTGTCAATTGTATGCTAAAACCATTCTGCTCCTTTTTCATCCATTTTGGTAAGCAGAAGTGACCTTTAGGTTTTTGTTTGGTATAATCAGCATAAGGGGCTTCAAGAATTTTTTTTTAAGGGGTATATTATAAACTTATTCAGATTAAATTTTATTTTTTTATTGAAGAGTAATGGTTTCCTATGATTTTTTAACCATTCTTAAGAAGTTGACCCTTCAAATATGCCTACTAATCTATGTACCCTATGCATTTTTCTTAATTCTGGTCAAATCCATATGAACCAGTTACTAAGGATGATTCTAGAGGATGTTGAATTACTCATCCAATTATTTACATGTTTATTTTAATTTTTTTTCAATATCTCATTGGCTATTTTAGTTCACTTTGTAGGATGATGTCCTAGGTGGAATGGTAATCATCTTCAGTACTTGTATAAGGTTGTATTCTTAGAAAAGATTTTCATGTGAAGTACATATGATTTTTTCAATGTTTAATCACTATTTAGACCACATAAATTCCATTTTGGGTCCTAAAAAACACCATACCTTGATTAAACACATAGTTATGATATACACACAATAAGCCCTTTATCTACTTTTCACTTGCAATCATGTGTGTGAAACCTTTATGGCATTTTTATAGAAGTGTAAAAAATGGTTCAAGGCCTTGGTATATCCTTTATATGAATAAATTATTTATCCAAGTTTAATTTGATAAAAAAGGGTAGTGTACAATCATATACAACTTTTTCATTTAGCCTATCATTATTTGGTGCCTACAAGAGTTTTCAAGTGTTGAAACATAATAAGGAAACCTTTCTCAAGTTTTTGTATCATGATCTATTGATTTAATCATTTCAAGAAGAATTCATAACTTTATAGGGTCAAATCATGCTCACTACCCACCATATTGACCTTATTGCATGTACCTTATACACACACTCTGCTTGTGTGTATAGACCTAAATAGTAGAGAGTTAAATAACTATTATGGGGTGCTAAAATTGATGTTTAAATTCTCCATCAGGTCCTAACATGAAGTAAACCTCATTAAATACCAATTGGAATAGGTATAATGGTAAATACAAGGTTAGACTACCTTTAAAGATGAAGTGATTGATTTCAAGGTTTTATTCCCAAAAGGTACAAAATAGAGAACCTCAGCATTTTGTAGATAACATATAAGAATGTCATACTAACCTTTGATCAATTTTAATGCATTAGTCTTATATCTATATCTTAGGAAAATTACTTGGAAAATTTTAAAAGGTAGTCAATCAATGGAGATTAGTTTTTATGAGACTCAAATTTGTCAATATTGGCATTGGTTCCTAACAATGGTATTTATAGTCTTTAATGCCACAAGTGGCCATTGATATACTAAAGAGAAAATAGGGCATATTCCATAGTTTGAATCAGCTTATTGAGTGAAAGGAAGACTAAGGAAAATTAATAGATTCAAGAGAGGGATGGTCTATTTGTATTTTCAACTCCTATGCATCTATAGTCTGTATAATGGGAAATAAGCACCTATATGCACCTTTAAAATAAAAGGTATAGTCTGTAGCCTGAAATAATGAGATGGAGATTTGAGAAGTATAAGGTACAAAGGATATTTTTTGATATGAGGTCACAAATTAATATGAGATAACCTTCACCACAATTATATTAAATAATGACAACATCATGATGGATTTTGAAAAGAGAGAAATGGATATAATCAATTTAAACATAATGTCTTGAAAGAGACCCTACACACAATACTCAAATACACAATTTGATTTAGTTTTGGAGGAAGTTTGAACGTAAAATGGATATACAAAGGGTTTAAAATTTTCATATATCATATTTAACACTTTAGGAAGCCCTTAAAACTGTATTTTTTATTATACAAATAGGGGAAGCACCCCCTATTTTATCTCTGATAAGGGGTACTTCCCCTTGAACACAAACTGGTAGTTTTGGTGAAGGATAGAAAATGGATGGTCTTAGGATATGTTTAAACATCCTATAGAGATGTTTTAATATGGATAAAACCTAGGACAATGTGTATAACACCTCACAAGAGTATGGAACTTGACAATATGATCTAAACCCTTGGAGTTATAATCAAGCCTTAAGGCAAGGTTGACGCCTAATGTTAGAAGAGGGGGGAAATTTTAAATTATGGTATTTGATATGATTTATATCTTATCGAATCATGATTATTGGATCATGGTATGATTTACCCAATCTATTTTAAGGCAAGGAAAACTTTAAAGGGTCATTTTAAGCTCTTAAGTTTAAATAAGCACACTAGGCATGATGAAGCTTAGACCCCAAATGAGAGGATTTTTGCATTTATAACATGAAATATGAATTAAAACATATATAAAAAATTTCATATGGTCAAATAATATGTGTTAAATATTTTATTGTGCAAATAAAATAGAAATAAGCCATTCTTGGACCTTAGATCAACTTAGACGTGTAGGAAAGTGAAGAAGAAGCTTGATAGATCAGGTTCAAGTGCTCACATATTTTTAGAGGATTTTAATGGGAGACATAAGAGTTTAATGATGTTATAAAATGTCTCTAACTATGAATTTTGTAATTGGTTGGCCATTTTAATGACAGGTTAAGAGTGAAAACTGTTTAGAAACACTCCAAAACCCTTGCAAGGACCAATATAGAGAAATGAAGATGGAAATTCATTATAATTTAATAGTTTGACCATGAAACCTATTTTATGTTATAGATGAATCACTCAATATATTCCCCATTCTTTTATTTTTATGGACTTGTATGGATGGGGTGAGAAACATGGTATTTTTGACCATTTTTTGTGTTATGTAGGTTTATGGAGGAGTCTGAAGATGAAATTTTTTTGGGAGAAATATTAATACTTTTTATAACTCTCCATGTTAATTTAATACCTCATAAAAACTCCTAAGCATCTCAATAAGAGATTTCATCTTAGCCAGTCAAAACTAGCATATTGGACAAGTTAGTGATAAGTGTGAAAAATCTAAGTGAAATTGATTGTAAGGTGTGCCTAATACTTCTAAGTGGATAAAGGGTCTTGAAAATTTTTATCCACTCTCTCTCTCATTTATTTTCATCAGAAAATGACTCCAAATTTGAGACCAAGTGTGTAGGGTGCATGGAGGAAGAGTTTTCTAGACTGCAAATGATGATAGCTCCCCTTCATATGATTCTAAAGGATTAGGAATGAAACCAATGCATGGAGAGGCATTATTTAGACCCTTATTTAAAGTAATTTTACCTAGTCCTAATCAATTATAAGGTGTTCAAATATGGATAATCATACGTAGTTTTTTGATCTAAAATGAGGAGTTTTATACCACTTTGCAAGAGTTTGATGACTTAGATGGACAATTATACCTCTTAAATTTGAATGGTTCATCCCATATGCTCCTCTCATGCACAAGTAACTAATTCTCTCATCTTGAAAAGTGTACTTGTGACCCTTGGGTTTCTCTCTCTCTCTCTCTCTCTCTCTCTCTCTCTCTCTCTCTCTCTCTCTCTCTCTCTCTCTCTCTCTCTCTCTCTCTCTCTCTCTCTCTCTCTCTCTCTCCCCCTCTCTCTCTAGTTTTATAAGAACTAGCCATTTTCGCAATATAATATATCTTGCACCTAATTATGGTGAATCCCTACTCATTTTTATACCCTTTTATAAATAATAATAATAATAATTTTTACCTCTTGCATGAATTTATTAGTGTTTTAATATTGAATGTTTGATTTTTCATAAGTGATAACTCTTATTTCCTTAGCATGATTATTTTATTCTATAATTTATTTTCATTTGGAAAGCTTCTTCTTGTAGGGCATGTGAAGTGTTCTAGGAAATGTCAAAGATTTAGTGAGTTAGTATTTTTATTAGTGCCATTCAAGGCCACTTATCTAGTCCTCCTAGATTTGCACATTCATCCATAACCTCATAATGTAACATTGATGTGAGAAGATGTAGATTGGAGAAGTGTATGTTTATTTTGGCCCTTGATTTCAAGTATAACATGCATATGGTTTGAAGTCATCCTTTTATTCGGTGTATCACCTCCCTTAGAATGGTTTTTTAAATTTATCTCTCTCCCTTTTCAGTTCCCAAATTTAGTTGTAGTTGTGATCCAAAGTGGTACATCAAGGGAGCTAGCCTTATCTAGAGATTCACCTCATTCTTTAAGTTGCCCACAAGCCTAGATGTTTTTATATTGTGCCACTTGGATGAGGATTGCTTTACCATCTCCACAAAGGGTGAAAATACAAGTGACAATAGTTTTTGGCATGCTCAGTGGGACTCTTGGTCCAAGAGGATGAGAGATTTTTCGTGTTTTTTCTCAACAATCAACCTTTAGAGGCATCTATCCAAGCATCAATGGTGATTCCAAAGATATATCAGTTGGTCAAGTAGTCTATGTTATCCTTTGATCATTAGTGGTTAAAAATTTCTTTTTTTTCTTGCTTTAAATGAAGTTTCATGTCTAATTTTTGTGTTGAGCACTATTTTACACAAGTTAGTGAGACTTTTCAAGATTGTGTCATTCCCTACCAATATGAAAAAATCCTTAATCAGCATTGTCATGAAGTCTACCAACATTATCATGATTCTTACCAGTCTTGTGATAAGCCTTCTCAATGTCTTTCTTCCCCTAGTCAACCTAAACACATCTCAACTCAATCCATTTTCACCTTCAAGAAGACAATGTTGGGATATGAGAAGTAAATGTTGAAGCTTGATACTCTAAGAGGATGTGATCAAGATATTCCTAGGTATCTTTTTCATAAGGTGAGAAATGAATTAAATTTGGTCAAAAGAGATTGGGTACCTATTGAGAGAGCCAATTGGAAAAGGCTCACAAGTGAGATGCTTGATGTGAGTGGCCTAGTTTCTTCCTTGGAGGATAGGCTAAGAGTTTATGAAAGGAAACCTCACCAAATATATCATCCCTCATATCCATTTCTCCAAGTTTCCTATCATCCATATTTGATTCCTACTCATAATCCCAACTAGTTTTATCAAATTCATCCTTATTCCAATCATTTGGAAGAGAGAGTTGAAAGGAGAAACCTTGTTTTTAAAACTAATCTTGATAGGCAAATTGGATTGGCTAATATTCATATGTAGAAGCCCATGTTGGAATAAATGGAAGTGAAGTTCAAACCCTCATTTCTCTCTTGCATTCCATCCCCACCACCTCAAAAAGAGACTTCTAATCCTAACATTCTAATTTGAAATAAGATAGTGGAGTCATGGGGCAATAAGGAAGATAAAAGAATTATTAAGGAGTGTGAAGTTGAGAATGAGATTGATCCTTTACAAGTCCCTCCTACCCTTCCTCAGTACACCCCTTGTGTTTCAAGTCAGCCCTCATGTATTGCTTATCCTCATGATGATTCCTATGAACTTAAAAATAGACGTTTCCAAGAGAACCTAGCTAAAAAAATTGAAGAATTAGAGTCAAAGATGAGATTGTTGAATCAAGGTGTGATGGAAGGTTTAGACCCAAAAGAAAATCCTATGGATAAACACAACCCATCTACCCTTCCTCAATATATTTTTCAAGCTAACTCAGATGTTAATAAAGTGTTTTTCAAGTGAAAGGAAGAAAATCAAATGGTTTTATCCCAAGGTCTAACTCCGCTTCCTCAAGAGCTTCCAAAAGAATCCCCTACACTTCACCCTCAATATGATTTTGAGTTCTATGTACCACCTCCACTAACCAGTACATCTTGTACTCACCCCATCACTATTTACCTTAATGGACCTATGGTATGGGAACATAAATATGAGAGGCTAGTTGATAAGGAAAGAGAAATCTTGCTTGAAAAAATCATATCTCCTTAGCAATGTCATTAGCCTAGCTCACATGATTTCAAGATGCCTAGTCTCAGCATCACCATGAAAGAATATCTTGAGACAAAAGTGGAAGTTTTTAGTCTTAAACATGATCTAATACCTCATAATGATCATCAAAAAATATTAGATGCATTAGAACTTGAATAACACTATCTTGATGACATCATACATTAAGAAGAGAAGATTGAAGAGGTAGTGGTTCAAGATGATAAAGAGGAAAATAATTATTATAAGTTGCAAATGGAGTTCTTTCAAGTGTTCAAAGAGTTTTTCTAAGTTGAGAATTTATTTCATGGAAAGGTGAATAAGGAGTATTCCATGGAGGAAAATTACCAAGATTTGGAAGAATATGCAAAGCTCCTTGATGAGCTATAAAAACTTACAGCTCAGAAAAATCCCAATCTTATTGAGAGTACTAAAGAAGTAAAAGAGGAGTAATACTTAATTGGTTCTTCCATCACTTTAAAAGATGTCATGGATGTTCAAGTAAAATTTCCTAATAAGATATTGCACTAATTTTTTGAAATCATTAGAGTAGGATATACCCCTCTTCCAGGATTCTATGATCTGGTCAAAGATGGAGAAGGCAACCTTGGTACTCAAGTAAGTATGTAAAGGAAAAATAATATTTCACATATATCCTTTTAAGAGGAATATTAATCTCATGATGACATGTTGTAAATCATAAATATGGGATATCATCATCTCAATCAGTTGGGAGAAGCATATCAACTCTTGAAGTATGGAACAAATTCCTATTGGCCTCAATATTTTAAGGAACAAGAAGTCAATCCTCTTAAAGTCATGTCTACTAAGGAGATACAAATTGACCATGAAAAGAAGAGTGGGTAGTATTATGAGGTATGTGAAAATTTCAAGAGGATTATATCTATATTAGAGACTTATTTAAGGATGATCCTCTTGATGGAAAATCAAGTGAAGTGTTATATAATATGTTTAATCTACAAAACATCTATTTCAAGGAGAAGCATGCCTGGCACTATGTTTCATCTCACCATGAAGAAAAATTCAATAAATTTTCATTTTGATATTGTAAATGAGATATTATTTGTCCCTATTTATTCATACTATTTTTTTCTTTGATTCCCCTAAGTGTTTTGAGCACATGTGTGTGTGTGTGTGTGTCCTTGGTTTGAGTGGTTTAGGTAATTAGTGGTATTAGATTAATAAAATTATCTGGTAAAATTAATATTATTTTGTTTCAAACTCAAAATGACTCCTTAATCCCAATATAATGATAAGATTACTGGTGTAGTTAGTATAGTAGGCATACTACCCCTATGAGTCACTAATTTATTGACCAAATTTGTCTTTTTTTTCAAATTGGTGTACCCCTAGGTAAAAACCTTAATTTTTTGTTTTTATGGGTCTAATAAATATTTCAAAATGTGTCTTATAGGTTAGTAAATGTAATTCATGTTGTACTAGCCTTGGTGTTTAGTCATTTTAGTACTTTTAGTCATTTTGGGTCATTTTGAGGTCAAAAAAGTGCATTTAATAAATTTTATAGATTTATTGGAAAGTTTAAAGATTAAAAAGGGTGATTTCATGCCACATGTGTCATATTAGGTCCATTTTTTACTAAAAAGTGATAGGTCCCTTAGAAAAGTGGTAGTTTTCTTGAAGAAATAAAGCATTCAGCACTTGTATGACCTCCTTGGGAAGTGTGCCACATGGTAAAAGGTTGTGATGTGATTCTACACCTTCATACTATTAGTTTATACATTTTTAATTCTTTGTAATTGTCATTTACAAGATAAAACCATTTTTCTCCTTTTTCACTTCTTTTAGCAAGCAAAAGTGACCTTTAAGTTTTTGCTTGGTACAATCAACATGAGAGGTTTTAAGAAAAATGATTGTAGGAGTATATTATAAACTCAATCAGATTATATTTTATTTTTGGCTTTATATAAATTGTTTCCTAATTTAATAACCATTCTTAAGAATTTGAACTTTCAAATATGCTTGCTAATATATGTAACCTATGGGTTTTGATCAATTTTGGTCAAATCCGTATGAATAAATTACTAAGGATGATTCTTAAGGATGTTAAATTTATTATCCAATTATTTTCATTCTTATTTTCATGTTTGAAAAATATACCATGGGCTATTTTAGTTCAATTTATAAGATGATCTCCCAAGGGAAATGACAGTCATCTTCACTACTTATATAAGGTTATATTCTTGGAAAAGAGTTTCATGTGAAGTAAATATGATGTGTTCTATGTTTTAACATTTTTTATACCACCTACCTTCCATATTCTGTCCTAAGACACCATACCTTAAGTAAATACAGAATTGTGATATACACATAGTCATCGCTTTATCTACTTTACACTTGCAATCACATGTGTGAAATATTTATGGCATGTTTATAGAGGTGTAACAAAGTTTGTAAGGCCTTGGTGTATCCTTTTTATTCATAAATTAGTGATCTATATTTAACTTGATACAAAAAGGTAGTGTAAAATCATATGCATTTTTTTCATTCAGTCTGCCATTATTTGATGCCTATAGGAGTTTTCAAGTGTTGAAACATGATATGGAAAACTTACTCAAGTTTTTATACCATGATCTATTGTTTTAATCCTTTGAAGAATAATGGACAAGGTTATAGGGTCAAATCATTCTCATTTCCCACCATATTAACCTTATTTATTGTACCTTATATACACACTTTGCCTATAGGTGATAGTAGAGAGCTAAAGAACTATTATGACATGTTAAAATTGATGTTTAAAATCTCCTTCAGGTCCTAAAATGAATAAAACCTCATGATAGACCCATTTTAATAGGTATAATGTTAAATCGAAGGTTATACTACCTTTAAAGATGAAGTGACTGAGTTCAAGGTTTTGTTCCTAAAAGGTGCAAAATAGAGAACCTCACCATTTTGTGGATAACATATATCATATGAGAATGATTTGGAAAAGTGTAAAATCTAGTTATACTAAACAGTGGTATATATAGTTTTCAAGGGCACAAGTGGTCATTGATATACTAAACAACAAACATTACATCTTCCATGGTTTTAATGGCCTTATTGAGTAAAAGGAACAATAAGGAACATGAATAAAATTTGGATAGGTATGGTATAATTTTTTTTTAAACTCCTATGCACCTATAGTCTGTACAATGGGAAATATGCACCTATAGGGATCTTCAAAACAAAAGGTATAATCTGTAGCCCAAAACAATGAGATGGAGGATTGAGCAGTATAAGGTATAAGCGATATGTTGGGACATCAAGTCACACATGAATATGATATAACCTTCCCAAAAATTATAGTAACTCATGACAACATCATGATGGATTTTTAAAAGAGATAAAGGGATCTAATCAAGTGAAACATAGTCACTTGAAATAGACCATGCACATAGTACTCAAACACACAATTTACTTTAGTTTTGGAAGAAGTTTGAAGGTCAAATGGATAAAATAGGTTTTTAAAATTCGTTTATATCACCTTTAAAACTTGAGGAAGCCCACACAATTTTTTTTTTGTTATAAAAATAGGATAAGTATGATCTATTTTATCTCAGACAAGGGGTACTTCCACTTGAGCACAAACTAGCAGATTTCATGAAGGATGGAAAACAAATGGTCTTATGATATTTTTAAACATAATAGAGAGTTGTGTTAAGTTCGATAACACTCAAGAAAATGTTTATAACACCTCAAAAGAGTATGGAACTTTATAGGATGGTCTAAAGCCTTGGAGTTACAGCTAAGCCTAAAGGCAAAGTTGAGACCTAGTGCTAGATGAGGGGGTCATTTTCACTTCCGGTCTTTGATATGACTTATAGCCTATTGGAAATTAATTATGGGATAATTTTATAATTACCAAAGATATTTAGAGGTAATGAAAACCTTAAAGTGTCATTTTGAGCTCTAAAGTGTAAACAAGCATACTACACATGGTGAAGTCTAGATTCCAAATGAGAGACCTTTTGCATTTATAACATAAAGTATGCATTAAAAGTTATTGAAATATGTTCATGGGGTCAAATAAGATGTTTTAAATATTCTATAGTGAAAAAAAAACCAAAGGAATCCATTCTTAGACCTTAGATCAACTCATACCTACAGGCAAGTGAAGAAGAAGCCTGATAGGTCAGGTTCAAGTGCTAACATATTTTGGAGGATTTACATGCGATCTAAAGGATTTAAATGATATTATAAAATGTCTTTAACTATGAATTTTTGAAATTGGTTGGAAAATTCAATGTCAAGTTTTTATGAAAAAACCTTAAGAGTGAAAACTACTCAAAAACCCTTCAAAACTCTTACAAGGACCAGTTTCAAGAAATGAAGCTAGAGATGCATTATAATTCCATATTTTTACCATGAAACCTATTTGAAGTAGAATAATATCACTTAGTATAATCCCTATGATTTTATTCATATGGACTTGTATGGATGGAGTGAGAAATAGGATAGTTTTAACCTTTTTTGTGTTATATAGGTTATAAGAGTATTATAAATATGAAACCAAATTTGGGATAAATATAAAGACTTTTGATAAATATAAAGATTAATTTCATGCCTTGGAACAACCCGTAAGTGCCTCAACTAGAGCTCTCATCTCAACTAGTCAAAACTAACATATTGGACAATCTAGTGAGAAGTGTGAAAACTCTAAGTGAAAGTGATTTTAAGGTGTCTATGATTATTATAATGCCATGGAAGGTCTTGAATCTTTTCATCCACTCCCTCTCACATATTTTCATGGGAAAATGATGCCAAGTTTGATGCCAAGTGTGTAGGGTGCATGGAGGAAGAATTTTTTGGACTACAGATGATGATATCTCCTTTCTAATTGATTCTAAAGAACTAGGAATGTAACCTATGCATGGAGATGAATTATTTATACCTTTACCATTATATCCAATCAATGTACCTAGTCGTAATCAATTATAAGGAGTTCAAATAGGGTTAATCATATAGGTAGGTTTTTGAATCTAGAATGAGGAGTTTTTTGCCACTTTACAAAAGTTTGATGACTTTGAGGGAAACTTAGAACTCATATCTTTGCATGGTTCATCACATATCATACTCTCATTAAAAATTTACTAATTATATCATCTTTATAAGTGTCCTTGTGTACCTTCAGCTGTTCTCTTCTTCTCTCTCTCTCTCAAGTTCTATAGAAACTAGTCATTTTGGCATTGTAATCTATGCTCCACCTGAGTATGGCAAAGCCCTGATCATTTGTATAAATTTTTATTAATAATACTACTTATTTTTACCTCTTCCATGAATTTTATTACTGTGTTCATTTGGAATGTTTAATTTTTCATAAGTGATAACTCTTTTTTCCTTAGCATGATTGTTTCATTCTATCATCTATTTGCAGTTGGAAAGCTTCTTCTTGCAAGGCATGTGAAGTGTTCTAGGAAATGTCAAGGATTGAGTGAGTTATTATTTTAATTAATTCCACTCAAGGCCTCTTATATAGACCTCTTAGCCTTTAAAATTCATCCATAACCTCATAATGTACTATTGATGTGAGAAGATGCAAATTCGAGAAGTGTATGTTTAGTTTGTCCATTGATTTCAAGTGTAAAATGCATATGGTTCGAATTCATCAATATGTTTCATGTATCACCTCCCATAAGATAGTTATTTTTTATTTATCTCTCTCCCTTTTCATTCCCCAAGTTTATTTGTAGTTGTGATCCAAAGTGGTACATCAAGACAGCTAGCCCTATCTAGAGATTTACCTCATTCCTTAGGATACCCACAAGCCTAGAGGTGTTTGGATTATGCAACTTGGATGAGGAGATATTTTAAATGTCCTAAATGGGCGTAAATCCAAGTTAAAATAAATATTTTGTGTTATTTTTTTTTATCTTTGGCTTCTTTATCTTTTGTGGTTTAAGCCTCAACTTCTTCCTTAATTATTGCATCTACCTCAGCTTAAGGTTTAGACTGATTATCAACCTTAGCCTTAGCTTTAGATTTAGATTTTGTTTTGGAATAAAATTATCCTTAGATTTGGATTCATCCTTAGCATTTACTTTATCCTTGTATACCTATGATTTAGATCTAAACTTGACTTGTTTTTCTTTCTTATGTTATTCTTATTTGGACTTGGCTAGTCCCTTTTGTTATTATTCCATTATGTATCATATGCTTCTTGTTGTTCTCTCTCTATTTCCTCCTATTAATTTTTATTTGAATATAATTCTTCAAATCATTTTTATGAGCCTATGCTTCCTCACATTTCTTTCATGTAGCCTCTACTTATTTGACTTGCTTATTTGTAACCTCTACTTATTTAGCTTGATTCTAATGCTTCTCTTTTATAGAATTTTATTTTCATTGCCTCTTATTGTGAAACTTGTTGAGTTATGTTATTGTTTTATTTTTGAGGCATTAATTTTTTCATTGATGTCCTAGGGGTGATCTTATGCATGGTAAGTGATCATGATGGCTTAATCATGATCTAGTAAGTTATTGAGTTCTACATAAGGTCTTAGGACAATTTTGTGATGTGACAAGATTATGATTAGTGTTTCTTTGTATTAATATTAAAGATAATAATAAAGAGATTTTTTATTTTTTTTAATTTATTGTTTTTATAAGTTCATTATTGACCAAGTTCATAAGAAGCAAGTCTTTATGGATAAGATGTTTTTTGAAGCATATTCTTATCCTAGTGAAGGCATGATTAGTAAACCTTGGTGAAGTAAGTAAGACGAGGATTATGAGAAGATGTGTGGTAGTATTTGACCATGGTATGATGTTTTTTGTAATGATAATGAGTTTTATAGCGCATCTACAATGGCAAAAAGGTCTCAAAGTGGTATGGCGCCTAGTAGGCTTGTTTAATAGACTAGTTCTTAAGCATAAATATATATTGTAAAGGCATGATGGTGGTGATATGGATGTGTATGAGATTTAAGTTGTGAAATTAAATGTTAGATAATGTGAAAAAGGTATTGAGTTAGTCACATGACTCTCATAGTGAACCAAAAGGGTAAGTTCTTCTTTTATGGTCTTCTAATGGACCTAGTCTTAAGAAGATAGGTAGCATAATGAGGTATCACGATCAAGATTGGAGGATTATGAGATAATTTAATCATGGATTGAGGTTTTAAATTTTGTTTCAAGTATTTTTGTGTAGTTTGACGTCCTAAGTTGAAGGAAAATCATGAAAATGAGTTTGAAGGTCTCTTGTGTGTGGAGAATGAAGAGATGAAGACACAAGAAGGTTTTTATCATGATTTTTGGTATGTGTGACTATTTTATGGGAATTTTATATATTATAAAGATATTTAAAATGGTATTATAAACTATTTACAAGAATTAATATTTGGTTTTAAGGATAGAGTTTTATGAACAAATGTTAAGAATGAAAACTAGTCTAAACCCCTCCTTAAACCCTCATAGTGACCAGATATGAAATGTATTGATGGAAATGGATTATAATATATTGGATGACATAATTTTATGATTTTATCATGTATATAAATCTTATGGGTACCTCTATGTTTCATTTTTATATCAGAAGAGTGAGTAGAAGCTAACATAAAACCCTTGTTTCTCAAACATTTGGTATAATAGGCATGGTTGATTGAGTCAAAGTTACACAAAAGATGGATATTGAAGCATGTAACTTTTAATTAATGTTAATTTTAGTTTATAAAAAATTTATATAAAATAAATGTGGTAAACTAGTCTTGAAATTTGACCCATCACTAAAAAGACCTAGTGAGAAAGATAGTGAGAAAATCAGGCATAAGTGAGAATGAGATTAAGGATGAGTTGTCATGGATTAGGAAAGGATAAAATTTCATTATATTGTTTTTTAAATACTTATAAAACATTTAAATATTGGTTATATTTTTTTTAGGTCATTGAAAATATTGTTCACAAGATGACTTTTCTAGTGAAGATGAGATAGTGAAGATGTAAAGTTAAGAGATTGGTTTGCAAGACCAATATTGTAACTAGAACATGATATATTTACTTTTGATAGTTATATAATGATATAATAGGATAATACACATGAATTATTATTTCATAAAATTTTCCATGAAGGTACTATAAGTCATGTTAACCATGATTGGTTTTTAGGGCAGAATGGTAGTTCTAAGTAAGCTACTGGGAGTGATGAGTTGGATGTTTTCTACACTTAGATGAAGCATCCAATGAATATTATGTTGTTTTTTAGGTAATTAATATTCTATTTATACTTTTAATAATCTTAAATATAATTAAAATTTATTTAAGTGGTAAATCCAAAATAAGTAGACTAGTTCATAATTAACTATGTATACTAAAGATAAGAGATTAGTCTACAAGACCAATATTAGGCATTGTATATTGGGAAATTTGTACTCAAGATCTGTGTGTGTGTGTGTGTGTACACACACACACACACACACACACACACACACACACACACATGTACATATATATACACACACACACACACACACACACACACACACACACACACACACACACACACACACACACACACACATATATATATATACATATATATATATATATATATATTTACATATATATATATATATATATACATATATATACATACATACATACATACATACATACATACATACATATATATATATATCACTCTTAAGTAAAAATTTCCCAATATACAATGCCAAATATTGGTCTTTATAGATTAGTCTACCAGACCAATATTTGGCATTGTATATTGGGAAATTTGTACATACGAGTGACATATATATATATATATATATATATATATATATATATATATATATATATAATAATAATAATAATAATAATAATATCTTTAAGGTGTCACAAGTGATAAGAAGTATTCTTTCATGGATTAAACCTAAAATATTCATGACTATGTTTTTGAAGTTTCTAGTAGTTTTGAGTAGTCATCTAGCAGATATTGTAGACATCCAATTCCTAACACCATTTGCGTTGAAATTGTCAATCTCATTCAAAATTTATGAAATCTCACAACTTGGTCCAAAATCACTTAAATTCACTAAATGGTTTGAGCTTTTGATATACAAGTTTCGATTTAGGCTAATGTATCCTTAAATGAGAGAATGTATTTTATGTGATTATTAATTTTTCTCAACTCATTTTGAGTCAAAATGATGAAAACACATTTTGGTGGTCTAGATCACTCTTTTATTATAATTCAGAAGCACATGACATGTGCATGTGTTATTTTGTGTTGAAAAAATCCTAAATAGGATAATGGTTTTTACGCACCTAACATCACATTTTATTTACTCTCTAATCAAATTATAACCCAATAATATGACTTTCTAACTAGTTTGATTAATGAAGTGTAACCAATTTCTAGAGAATTCCTTAAAATTTGATTAATCTTACTTAGGTAAATTAAACCAAATTATGAGCTCAAGTAAGAATTCCATGGAATTTATTGAATATTTAATTATTAAAAATTGATTTCTATTAGCTACATCATTAAATGACATAATTTTTGGGATGGCATCCATAAGGCATAAATACAACAAATATCAAGATTATGGCCTCCCATGCCTCTTTAATTCCAATTAATTCAAAATATTTATGAGGGTATTTATGGATATTATTTACATAATTGGAGTAATTCATGGCCACAGATCTTGATCTTAATAAGGACGATCATGGTTCATCCTGATCAATTTGGAAAATCTATAAATAGGAGGGCCAAGACCACTTTGATTAAAATTTATTTGTGTAAAACTATAATTCATGATTCCATATATAATCCATTTGTGAGTAGTGTGATATTTATTTATTTTCAATAAGATAGCTTCAAAATATCCATAACATTGATTTTAATATCATGAGCTTAGTTTATTTGGTATTATTGAAATGATGGAGGTGATTTATATTCATCATTATTGAAGACTTGAGCACAAAATCAAGGGTAAAATCATGTTTTGAACCACATTTTTGTGATGGTATTCTCTTGGAAAGGTAATATGTATGTTTTTTTCTTCATTTGATTTTAATCATAATTTACACACCTCATTTGAATAGGTTGGCTTAGCTTGTTAGTTCTTTATGCATTTTTCTTGGTTTTCTAGACTAATGCTTAATACAACCATCTTTGTAATCCATCTCTACATATTGGCATTGCTGATGGAATGTTTGATTGAGAAGTTAATTAAAACTCGTTAGTAGAAATCTAGTTTAGAATGTATGATCAATATGGATATCATACTACACTGAGCAGTTGATAGATGTAGTGGTTGTGAAAAGGAAAATACCTTTTCACAACAAGATAATTTGCATGGATCTAATTGATGTGAGGATTTTCCAGCATTATCCATCTATGGGACCATCTAAATGGTCAAAAATTTAAGTTTTAGAATAAACTCACTTCTCATGGACATGTTATTGATGTAGGGTGAGTACCCTGAAGGTCCATGTCACCATAAAATCTATTGAGAGAAGGAGATGTAAAATACCCTACCACTTCATGCACTTTTACTTTTGGATTAAAAATTAAAATCCTCCCAATAACATGTATATATATGGATTTAAATAATATGATGCAGCCTTCTCTACATATTGGCATACTTGATGGAATGTTTGATTGAGAAGTTAAGGAAGCCTCTTTAGTAGAAATCTAGCTCAAAACGTATGATCAATATAGATATCACACTATACTGAACAATTGATAGATGTAGTGGTTGTGAAAAGGAAAATACCTTTTCACAACAAGATAAGTTACATGGATCCAATTGATGTGAGGCATATCTAGCATTAGCCATATATGGCACCATCTAGATGGTCAAAAATTTAAGTTTTAGAATAACCCCACTTATCATGAACATGTTACTGATGTAGGGTGAGTAACATGAAGGTCCATGTCACCATAAAATCTATTAGGATAAGGGGGTTTAAAATACCATACCACTTCATGTGCTTTTACTATTGGATTAACAATTAATATCCTCCCAGGAGAATGTATATAGATGGATTTCAACAATATGATGCAACCTTGTCAGTTTGGGGATTAGGATGATTTACGTAGTTGTATTTATCTTTTTCTTTACTTACTTGGTCTTGATTTGAGTCTAAAACTTGTCTGTAAGTAACACAAAATAACCAAATAAATTTTTTTCCACCATTTCTTGAATAAGGAGGTGTTACATTGGTCAAACACAAATCACCTTTACCTTGTTCAAAACCTCATCTTAAACATTTAGGTTGTATTATCTAAAAAATGTAGTTATGCTACCCATTTTAGTCTAAACCATTTTCCAAAAATCTTTAAGTCAATTGATAATTCAAATTTGGAATTACAAATTTCTAAGTTATAGGGTAATGTGTTGATCTATTTTTCTATTCATAGTTGACTTGAGTTAACTTGGGTCCAATTTCGAATTTGGTTTGAATGACATTTATAAACTCATAATCATCTGATCATTATGAAATTATGTTACCTTTAATGTCATTGATGCTCTGAGTTATAGAACACATTTTATTCTACCTCTTATTACCATGTGGTGATGTTGTGCTACCCATTTGGTTCTAGTTTTATACTTAGTAATTCTTTCATGTTTTCACATCTTGAGTTTCTTAGTTTGCATTGTCACCTTACTAATATAAAGGGATTTCTTCTAATTTCCTAGTAGAAACTCATCGAAGTTGAACTAGATTTTATGGTATTGACATATTTCTCAACCTACATTTGGTGTAACAGTTTACACATAGGTATTTGAGTTTTCATACCTTCTTCCAATTTATATGATTTCAACCCTACCTAAGGTTGAGTAATTTTGTAAACAAATTCTTATAATTTTGTGGTACTATGACACCTTATGTTTATTATAGGATATTTATTAACTTGTCACTTTTATGGAGAAAATTAAAACACACCTTGTTAACATTTGAAAAAAAAATTCCAAATCTTAGAAAACATAGAGAATAGCCTTTTACACATGACATAAAAGTAAACTTGTAGTGGCGTCTCTTATAGCCTTATCTGTGAGGAGGAGAATTTTTATGATGGTCATGAGCACTTCATAATATATGGGAATTTCACCCTTTGTGGGCCTAGTCTTTAAACACCAATTCAATCCATGTCAATTTTTGTATGTCATCCACATCTTTCCCCTTTGATTTTTAGATTGCACTTGAAGGTTACCATTTTAGGTTATCTTCCTTAAACTTGTGTGAGAAATCAAGCTCCATAATGTATGAAGATTACCATTTCAGGCTATCCTTATTTAGCTTGTGTTATCCATCAAGATTCACAATGTGTGAAGGTTACAATTCTAGGTTATCCTTCTATAGGTTGTATGAGTATCCAAGCTCTACAATGCCCCATCATTACCATTCTAGGCCCATTGCTTGTATATATTAAACCTATTGCTGAAAACCTCCATTTGATGAACTAGATTTTGTTGATCCCTTCTTTGATAGTAAAATGTTTGGTGAGACCATTATTGAGCCATAAATCATTGTTCACTCTAAGCCAATTGTTTCACATTTTATAAATTTTGTGCCTATCTTCACATCTCAAATCCAACCATTACCTCTTTAATATGCATCTCGAAAGAACCAAAATTTGCTCAAAGTTGATATTTTTTAACCAATTGTTAATCAAATCCATTATGTTATTGTTGAAATACCCACTTGTGATGAGTCAACCTATAATGAATCACCTATTCATATTTGACCTATTTTTAACGATCCCCATCTCCTTGTCAAGATAGTATTTTTAGAGTTATCTATTGATCTTTTTCTAGTCATTGAGTAGTCACATTTTGATAGACACATTTTTATTGAGTCATCTATCAATCAGTTCCATCTTTTTGAGGGGCTTCACTTAGAAGAGCTAGTCTGTTGAACCCTTCCTAGATGGATCAATTTTTACAAAACCAATTATTCTACATAGGCCATTAGTTGTCTGATACAAAGCATTAAACAAAACATCATTATACAAACAACCACATTAGATGTGGAATCAATATTGAAGTTAGGTTCTTTTTATGAATTGACATTAGATTTAGCATTAGAAGCAAAATCACTATCAGTCTTAACATTAGATTTAGAGTCTCTTGACTTGGATTCAGCTTCAAAATCAAAATATAGTTTTTTTTATTAGAGCATTGGTTATACATGCCTTGTAGATCAATTTGAATATATTTGTGATCATTATACAATATTTTTGGATGATTACTTCAGCATCAACATAGGTTCTCCTAACATCTTATATGATTATTGTGTTGTCTTTCATAATTACATTACCCCCACCCAACATAGCCACTATATTAAAATTCCACCTCTCACAAGCATTGATTAGGAATGACAGAGTCATACTTTGTTGAACTACATACATGGTGACATATTAGGGGTAAAATATTAGGGGAACTAAGACCAAATTCATTCAAAAGAATAATAATCTCTTAGTGAAACCTTTTCTGAGGTGCTATGGGACGATCAAAGTTTAAACTCAACCTCTATTAGTGAAACCGTTTAGAAGGTGTTAGAATATAGTCAAAGTCAAATGTTAACATCTCTTCATGAGACCTTCTTAGAGGCATAATGGGATTAATAAAAGTAAATTCATTGGTGAAAACCTCATTGAGGAACAAATAGATGAGCAGAAAAGCTCTTCACTACTTAGTGAAGATAAAATTTAAGATCAAATCATTATAGCTTCTAGTCTACAAAATAATCAGATGGTAGTTATTCTCAAGACTAAATAATAAAAAAATATGGTGGTCCTATCGAAAGCATTTTTAGTAATATTTGGCCCTACCACAAAAAAATTATGTCAAATCTAGAATTAACAACATTATGTGTGGTTGAAAGTCCTGATATTCATTTAGTTCCCAACCATTATACATTCCATTATCATCCACATTTTCCTTACCAACTTATATCATTTATCCTATGCCTGGCATTATTTACCATACCTGGAAGCACTTTTCTTTGTAGAGGCTATGGAGATATTATGTCTCAATATTTAAAGAAAATAAAATCAATGACTAATGAGAATCACATTAACATCATTGAAATCATGATTTGTAGTAAGTTCTTGACAAAGAAACTATTTAGATGAGGTGTTGGTTAGCAATTTAAAAAAAAATTAATTTTAGGTATTTTTATACCATTATGTCCCATTTGTTTTAAATTTGAACTACATTGACTTGAGGTCCTTCTAGACTATGTAGGCAACACTCAATTTTTATTGAGGTCAGCTTAGTCATCTTCACCATGTTATCATTGTTTTATGAGAAATTGTTAATTTTAAATGATCTCACCATTTTGTGAATAAGATAAGGCTACACTCTCTCCATTTTATGAGCCAATTATCACTTGGGGGCAACCCTGTTACCATTATATCCAAGTATTATTTTATCATTTTTTCTATACCACATTTTATGCCTTTTTTATTATACCTTGTCTTTAATATTTACTAAGACTTGGTTTTATTTATCCTACTTACTCCCTTTTGATCTTCGTTCCTTTAGCTATTCCTGTACCTTTTTCAAGGGGATTTTGAACTAGTTCTAATAGTTTAAGAATTTTATGTTGAATTCCAGTATATGGCATTTGATCTAAAATTTTATTTTTCATATATCATCTTATCTATTGTTACTAATTATAACTGCCTATGGGAAAATCAGTATTGTATTTGGTACCCTTGATTATTACTACCTTTGGGAAAACTAGGTATAACACATATTTATGATTCATTTCCACATCACTTGATCATTACTATTATCATTTGCTTTTATTTTTGAACTTATTGTGATGTAGTCAATTTTTCATCAACTTTTGTGTTGGTAAAACTAATATGACTTAAGGTCCTAATGGGAATAAATAGGTTTTGTTTTATTCATATTGATGTTGCCTTCGTCCCTCATTTTTATACACTCTCACCATTTTTTTAAAAATTTAAAGTTGGCACACTCTCATTATTTCATGAGCACCCTTTAAATTACCCTCACCATTTTATGACTGGGACCATTATGTGTCTCTTAATCCTCAATCAAGTTGAGATACTTGGAAAATTATAAGAACATTTGTTAAGCACTTTATTGTTTATTTGTGTTGTATTATGTGTTGTTTGTTATTTTATTTTGATGTTTGGTCTTCTTCTTTTATTTTATTTTCTAAGTACAACTTGATAGTATAAATGGAGTTTGATTATTCATATATTTCTTTCACATTGTCTATTAAGTTTTTCATGTTTGTATTTTGTACATTTTTTTTCCTATTTAAGTCTTGATTGTTCATATCTTGATTTTGGGTTAGGTTCGTTTATGTTTTGTTCTTATATTTGTATTTGTTTTTTGTTTAAATGTAAATAATTTAAGCTCTAGTCTTGGTATTTCTTATCATTATCCTTAGTTATAAGTATTCATATTTGAACCAGCTCAATGTAATTGAAATACAATTTCATTGTAAGTTCTTCATACTTATGATGGATATTTTCATTTTACTATAGAAAGCACTATGTGCTTTGCATCCAAGTCTCAATATTGATGTAGATATGATGATCAAATCTCAGTTGAACCAATGAAACTAGGTACTAATGGCTTATCTCACACCTGACTCTATGCAAGACGTGCATCTCTTGGCATACATTATGAGTATAATTAAATAATGGTTTGTTTTCCTCATTCTCAATTCTATTCTCTCTTACTTCGAAGTGAATTGCATTTGCTTAAGGTTCATTTAGAATATATAGGTAGTGCTTGGATACATGATATATCTTAGGTTATTTCATCTATATTCATTATTCTTTTCATCTCTTTCATTACTTTGTGTGTTCTTGTATGCCTAGTTTTTTATGATTATTTCAGTCATCACATCATCACATCTATGTTTTCATGCAATCACATTTAATATATGAAATAGGTTATATACTTGATATTTTTCTTGCCAATTTTCCCTATAGCGGAACCAATATTTAAAATAGTAAAAAATATAAATTAATCCTACTGGGTAAAAACCATTTTTTATCAGTGATCAAGATCAGTCCTACTAGGGAAAAATTTCTTTATTAACTGATCAATTTCACTCTAATAGTGCACATTATTATTTTCTCTCACTAGAGACATAGTTATCCTTTTTTTTCTAATTCCAAGGTTTGTAAACTTGTACCCTGATTCTAGCAATATTTTAGTGTGCAACATACCTTAGGATTTATCATTTTGTAGTCCCATAAATTGCACCCTAGATTTTGGTGTCGTCAAAGTGTGTCACTTGTATTTTTTTACTATATCCTTCCCCTTCCCTCTATCCTTGGGGCCCATTTTATTCTAATTACATTTTGATCATTGAGGTAATCACCATTTCCAAACATTAGCTCATTTTTATTTTATCTGATCAATGGGTTAATTTCACTTTCTCTCTTTTCAAGAGATTATCCTTCTATTTCATCCCTATATGTCCTCTTGAGGGGGCATCATGGGTCATTTCCTTCTAATATATTATTGACAAATTTTATTTTTGAAAATTCATTGCTTCACTTGAATGTCTTTCTATGCCTTCTCAAATAGGGTAAAAATGTAGACATCCAATTCTTAAAACCATTTGTGTTGAAATTATCAATCTTACTCAAAATTTGTGAAATCATTTAGGCCAAAATCACTTAACTACACTTAATGGTTTGAGTTTGTCATATACAAGTGCTGATTTAGGCTATTGTATCCTTTAAATGGGGCAATGAATTTTATGTGATTATTAACTTTTCTCAAATCATTTTGAGTCAAAATGATGAAAATCTATTTTGCTGCTCTGGATCACTCCTTTTTTATATTTTAGAAGCACATGACACATGCATGTATTATTTTGTGTTGATAATGTCATAAATGGGATAATAGTCTATATGAAACTAAAATCACTTTATAATTCCTATATAGTTAAATTATAACCCAGTAATATGAATTTATAACTAGTTTGATTAATGAAGCATAACCAATTTCTAAATAATTGCTTAAAGTTTGATTAATCTTATTTACGTAAATGGAACTAAACTATGATCTTTAGTCAGAATTTCATGGAAGTCATTTAATATTTATTTATTATAAATTGATTCCTATTAAATATATCATCAAATTACATCATTTTTGTGGTGTCATCCATAAACCATAAATGCAATAAATATCAGGATTATGGCCTCCCATGCTTCTCTAATTCCCATTCTTTCCAAATATTGATGAGGGTCTTTATGGATATTATTTACATAGTTGGAATAACTCATTACCAAACATATTTATCTCAATATGAGTGGTTATGGTTGATCCTAATAAATTTATAAAATCTATAAATAGGAAGGGCAAAACTACTTCTTCGTTTGTGTAAACTTATAATGTAGGATTCCCTCTACAAGCCATTTGTGAGTAGTGTGATAATGATTTATTTGTAATAGGATAGATTTAAAATAAGAATAAAATTTATTTTCATATCATTATCCTAGTGTATTTCATGTTATTGACATGATAGAGGAGCTTTTCATTCATCATTGTTGAAGACTTGAGCACCAAATCAAGGGGAAAACCACTTTTTGAGTCGTATTTGTGTGATGGGATGATCTTAGGAAGGTAATATGTATGTGATTTTATTTATTTTATCTTATTTTTAATTTTCACATGTTATATGAATAATTTGGATTATCTTGTTAGTTCTTTATGCATTTTTCTTGTTTTTCTTGACTAATGCTTGATCTAACAATCTTTGTAATCCATATCTACAAAGATGATTTTGAGGTGATTTTCCTAGATTTGAAGAGTCTAACACATGAATATGTTATAAAGGTCTATAACATTTATATTATTACATTGATAGTCATTAAGTGTTATTTTAGATATGTTTGTGGTCAATTCTTCATGACTGAGTTTTGGAGCATTTAGGCAGTTCTAAGTGGTCATGTTGTAGAATTGAGTTTGAGGCTGTAAACTCTATTTTAAAGTGTATAATGAAGTTTTTTATGATGCTAAGGTCATGAAGTTTATATATATGTAATATTTTTATATGGTTATATGGTAAAATTGGTTTTATACTTTAAGTGTTTAAGACACACTTTTTGGGTGTGTGAAGACCTAGTTGTGAGTAGTGCTAACGATGTGGTCTAAGTAGTGAATTAGACTAAAAAGTGGTATTGGATTTTATGGATGATATCATGGTTATAATTTAGGTATTTTTTATGTGTTTCATCCATTTGGGTACTTTAAATAATTTTAAATAAGGCCAAGTGTAACGTGTTTCTTGAGAAGGCCTAATTACATAATTTAGGTCTCCTTTAGGGCTGATGGTAGTTTTTGTCCTTATGAGTGGTGGTCAACATATGTAGTGGTTGTTTCATGTTTTAAAAATTTTGTTTGAATAATTTTAATGTTAATATAAGTGTGTAAAGGTTTATGTCTGACCAAGGTATGTGAAAGTAAGAGTCTTATATTTATACAAGGACTAATAGGCCTAATTATGTCTACAATAGAGAAGAGACCAATAAGAAAATAAAAGTGTAGATTGTAAAGTAGTAATAGGTTTTTAAGACAATAATAAGAGGGGATAGATAATATGATTGATATATAACAAAGTTTATGCATGTTGATGACAAGGTTAGTTGACCTAATAAGACTAGTAGGAGGCATGTTGAGTGAAGAAGCCTAGAGGTTGTTTGGAGAGGGATAAAAGGTTGAGAACAACTAAATGAGTTGATTATATTTTGAGAGACTATAAAAAATTCCTTATATATGTGTTATTTATATATTATAGTTATTATAATTACAATATATGAGATATAGAGCTAAAGAAGAGGTCATCATCTATTGATGGAGCAAAAAAACATCTTGAGGTGATCAAGTTGGTCTTGGCTGAGTTGGTACTTTGTCAAGGAGTGAGATATGAATTTAAATTTGATAGTTTTATAAGTTTAGTTCTAGATATATTATATTTTACTAATTAACCTATGGGTTTCGTTCCTCCTTGTAAGTTGGTGCTTGCTAAAGGGCTAGTTGATTTGGTTCTTACTAGTGAGGGGTTGGTGCTCCTTATGGGGTTGGTGTGTCACTAAATCTTGATTAATTACTTATATGAATATATTCCAAGTTTTGTTTTAGTGTTTTTTATCCCCCATAAGGTTTTTCTACATATCTCTTATGTCCATATGTTTTATGCTTATATGGATGCTTGTTTATGCAATGGTTGATGTATGTGTTTGAAAGAATGTTTGCTCAATGATAAGTGAAATTGAATGATGGGTTTAATGTACTAATTCACCCCCCATAATAGTAGTTGTGTTATCAATATATATTGTTTTGAATTACTTTGTGCCTTTTTTGTATCTACTTATTTTGTTTATTCTTGATTCTTTCACTTTTTATCTTCAATTCTAAATTTTCTCTTAGCTTTATTTTACTCCTGCTATGGGTCGTGTGGTTCTTGTGTAGCTTTTGCTTGTATCCTAGGTTATGGTAAAGTTGTTTCTTTAGTATATTCCATGAAATTTGGTGCATAAATATTTTTAATTTTTTGGGTTTTCATTAAGGAGGTTGATTTCACAACCATACTTTTATGTGACATTATCTTATTCCTATATGTGTGTGGAGGCATGAGGGTATTCTTGAGCTTCTTTATTGGCTAGCCTTGGGGTTATGGCTGAGATTATGGTTCTTGTTTCAATACCTTGTATTTTATATTCTCTCTTAAATATACCATTATTTATTTTCTTATTTAATATTGCATTACAAAAGGATAAGTCTTTGGCTTGTGCTTTAGAGAGAGAGGTGGACTCCATTACATAAGTCATTATTCTTAGTGTGTAGTAGAAGATCCCATAGTTATATCTATAATTAATATTTATAATTCTAATTTATTTTGAGTTTCCTCTTGGCCTATAGTGTCAATAACAATAGAAGGGGGAGGTTGAGTGATGATAACATAAATTTCCTTCCTTACATAGTTAGACATTTTTAAGTTATGAACTACTTTTTATAATAATAATTCATTCTCATTATCTTACTAATGAAATTCACATTCAAATTCCTCCAACATGTTATTCAAAACTTACTACTCCTCCACTCCAATTTATGGTAATTCACACTCACCTGTTATCTTTTAAACATTTGGATTATCTACCCAGGACATTATGTGACTCATCATATTCTTGTGTGGTGAAGGTGAGGTTCACCATGTAGGTGAATTTATATTACATTTATATTATTATGATGGGTATGATAATGTTTTTAGTGGGTATTGTGGTTTTTTATATATTATATTTTCAGCTATTCTATAATTGGTTATTCCCTTTTGGAGGAATAGATCATGGAGGTGGTACCATCTATGTAGATAGATATTTATACCTCTAAAATATTTCTTGTACATCTAAAATTGTTATGAATAATGTAATTATAGTCATAGTTGGAGTCAGAAACTCATGTACCTCAATCTAGATGCCATTGTGTAGTTTTGTTACCAATGCATGTTCCCCAAATATTACATGATATCTTAAGGTATTTTAGGGTGTGAACTAGTCAAGGCTAGGACCTTATCCCACCATGTATTTCACCAACATAATTTCTCATAATATTTCCTCATTTTGGTCTATGAAATATTTGTAAATTTTGTAGTAGGCCAAAAAACTATAGCTAGGTTGATTAGACCATCTAGTCATTTCCACTATGTGAAATAAACAATTAAAATTAATAAATTATATTGGAATTTGTATGAGGTACCTATAAGTATATTCTAAATGTTGATAGTTAACTCTAAATATAATTTTTTTTGGAAAGTTTAAATCCTCATCCAGGATTATCATGTGAAACACAATATCAAAAGCCCCTTTTGTTGCCTCCTTGGCATGTTCGGTAGTTAGTCAAAACCTCTTTGTAATGAATTCAACCACAATTCACACCAAATTATCATATATGGAATAAATTATTATTCCTCTTCCTAACCTTTTTTATACTTCTACCTCATGTCTAAATTAATTGGTGTGGCAGTGGACTTATAGTGGAGTAAAGAGTTATCATGATTTTGGAGGCATGTAGCTCATTCCATACCATGATCATTGATCCAAATTGTGATATCCTAACACAAATTAATATCCCCTTTATTATACCTAATCATAAGAGTATAAATTACATCATCAAGTTTTTCAATTATGAGTAGCTTGATCATTCTTTCTATAAATGAACATCACAATGGATGTTGGATCACTAGGGCTCCTACTTATGCAACTTCTTATGGCCAAGGAGTGAAAAAAATAGAATATAATTGATCTATGAATTCCAAAGGATCATGGTCAATATATTTATTTATTTTTGACCTAATATAATCCCCTTATCCTCATTATATGCATTTAGAAGTGGGGTTAATAATGGAGCTCTCTCCATCATTTAATTTGCATCCTAAGTTGAAGACCTGCTTTGCTTGTTCTATCTCTAGTACATAATATATGCACTATAAGATGATTTAAAAGTAGATCACAAAATTTTATTGATGACAGAAGTATGTAATGCTTGTGTGTTTTCAATGCCCTTATTTATATATATTTTGATACCCAATTACAAGTGAATGGCTACTTTAAATAAACTAAACTATTTGTGTATGAGTTCTCTCCAAAAATTAATATCACTTGATGTTTTTTGATCTAAAAATGACCCTTTTATGTCTAAAATCATTTATTTACCCCTTAATGTTTATTTTGTGTGATGTGAAATACTTTCATCTATATAATTTCTTTTATGACACCACATGACAATTAGCCACATAATTTACTTTAGAGAGAATGCAATATAGTAATGTGTCTTGTCATTAATAGTATTGAATTATCATTATCCATACTTTCACCCTATCTATCTTATCATATATGTATTTTGAGACTTATTAAATGACCTCCATTAGTTGGTTATATTTATCCTTCCTTGATTTTATCTATGCTATTTGATCGCATGTTGTGACTATAACTTCTCCTTATTCATTGTAATGTGTTATAATGCAAATATCACATTATACGAATACTCTAACCCTATGAAAACAAAAAACAACACAAAATAACATTAAATAAAATCCCTAACATACATGGCACTATTTAGCACTATCTCTTTTTAGCAATAAGAGTGATAGATAATAATGATGGTAAGGTTTAAGTCTATAACAATTAAAATACCCTCATAATATGATTCCCTAATAATATTTTAACATAATGGTTAATATAGGGTCCCTTATATCTGATGCATAGTTTTCTTGGGAATGACTTAAACCTACTATCATATAGTAGTACCGCTAGTTCTATTTGAAATTAATTATATCTCAGGTTGAGATCATGCCATGCCTTATGAATTAACTTGTGAATTTATTTATCTATTATACCCTTTCTTGTATTTATTCCATTAAAGAAAAGTCTATTAATCTTTGATTTACATAATCTTGGTCACCTAGCCTCATAATTATTGTAATGCATAAACTTAGAACAATGTACTCTATAATCATTACTAATTCAAGACCATATACAAGATAGAAAAGGATTGAAACTTGTATCACAATTTTGATGTGATATATATTCCCAAATAATTATAGGAATGTTATCTTCCCAATTTTCCCTTTGCACATCACATATTTTTTTTAACATTTTCCCATACACTATTTGATTCTTCAGCCTGCCCATTTGCTTGAGGGTGATAAGCCATGATCTTATGGTACAAGATCATAAAATTATTAGTGATAATCTTAATAGTATTATTGATGAAATGTACTCCTTTATCATTGACCATCTTGATTGGGTATATGAATCTTGAAATAATGTTTTCATATAATAATATTCCAACATCCTTCACACTGTAACTTGGAGTTTTAGCATCTTTCACCCATTTTGTTAAGTAATCGGTCATAATAAAAATTTACTACACATGACTTCATTTTCTTGGGGAAGTTATAGGTACAATAAAATCAATTCCCCACTATTTAAATGGTTGTTATGAAAGCATGGTACCAAGGGTACCTCATCTCTCTGATTTATATTTATCATTCACTTATACACATCACAATGTTTGGTTACTTTATGCACATCCCAAAACAAATATGGCGAATAAATACCACTCTATAAATTTTTTCTATTAGTTTCTTTGCCTATGAAGTTATCCCATACAATTCAATAATGTGCTTCTTGAATAAGATATGGTTGTTCATGGTCTAATGATACTTTATGTATCACATTGTCTTTCCCCATCTTGTATTAAAATCCATTGATGAGACTATATGGGATAGCTTTAGTGACCATTATATTTTCATCACTTTATATATAATGCAAAGGGAAAGTGACTTACTCCAAAAAAAATTCAATGTCCTCCATATTATCTTGGATTGCAACAAACCTGAATAAGTGTAGAGCATGGGACTCCTTTATTTATTCTAACTCTATAACATTTTGTAGCATACTTATATGATCTAGTATGACATTTTATTATCCTATCTTTACATTAATCTAGAATTAAAATAATTGAAATAACATGAGACACCTAGATATCCATTCTCCAAATATTGGTTTATTAACTAGGTATCATAATGCCTAGTGGTTAATGAAAAGTTTGAACACTATGTATAATAGTGATAAAACTTTTATAATACAAATACCATAACTGAAACCTCTATTTTAGTAGTGGTATATTTATTTTCAATTACTTAAAGCCTTTTTCTAGCAAAATGAATGGGGTGATCTAACCCACACTCACCTAGATTAACTATGATAGATTTTACTACAATACCAGAGGTATCCACATACACATGGAATGGCTTATTCCACATAATATAGACTAAAATGTGTACTATTATTAACCTTTGTTTTAGTTTGATAAATTTTATGGAACTCTAATGTTCACTCAAATATTGTATCGTTATGTAGTAGTTTTTCCATTAGCACATATATGGATGAATATCCTTTTATAAATTTTCTATAGTATCCTATATGACCAAGACACATGCACTTATATAGAGTTGGTGAGTAGTAAAATCCCCAATATTACAATAAAGTTAGTTTGGTCCACAAAAATGTCACCACTACATATAACATGGCCTAAATAACATTATAAGGTGTAAAAAATAAACAAATCTTTAAATCTAGAAAAATGCATATATCTTAAGACCATTCTAACATTAACCATAGTTTTGATGGGTGTTATTTAAATAGATAAAAGAAAACCTAGTCATGAAAATATACTTCCATGAAATCATGAATGAATTCTTTAAATTTAGTTACTATAACTCTAGCGAAAACTACTAGTGCATTATTCAACCCAAAAGGCATTTATTTGTATGTGAATGATCCCCATTTAATTTCAAAGGTAATTTTAGTTTTGTCCTTTACTATGATTGAAATCTGATCGTACCATCTAATTTCATATTTAAATGAGTAAATTTCATGACCTAAAAATGACTCTAATACTTCATATGTGAATGCTATTGAAAAAGGATAATTGATATCAGAATAACTAAGTGTGTGGTAGTCTTCCAAAACTTATATCCCTCTAGTTTTATTTAGTTTTAAAACTAGAGGAATCACCCAATCTACTTTTACCACTGTATAAATGATTTTGAGTTCTTGCATTTGATCTAGTTCAACCTTTAATTTTATTCACATGTTGGGATTTATCCTATATTGGTGATTATTGATGGGTTGAGTGCACTCTTTCAACTCTATGTGCATTCCCCCAATGATCTATATACACATTTTATTTTAGAAAATTTTATCAATAAAACATCTTGATAGTATCGTAACAACTACAATGCTTTTGAGGTTTGATCCCATTTAAATAATCTTATATAGTTGTAATATTATGAACTAACTCTATTTCTATGTTTTTTTTTTCTGAGGGGTTATTAATACACTTTATTTTATTCATTAGGTAAATCATCTCATAGAGTGCACTCTCCTTCCCTTTTTGAAATGTTTATAATGTGTTGTCTATCTTCCTCAACTTTTTCTAAGATTTGGGATACTATTGGTTTAGCTTTGATTTCAAGTTCAAATAGGCATTTCAAATACAAATTTTCCTCACTATATATATATTCTATTTACTCATCTATTATTATATTAAAAGGATTAATAATATCTTGTTCTTGTTGACTTGCCTTATAATTGTGAATTACTATGTTTAAATCTTGTGTTGCTTCCTACTATGATGATGACTCTATTGTAACTCCCAAATCTTGTCCTCATCTATGACATAGAAATATTTTAATTTTATACAATGCATTATGTACCAATTAATTTCTATCATCAAACAAAAGGTCTTAATTAAATCTTGTTTCACGTGTGCCTAATGTTTGTTTCTCCTTCTATGTTCTTGATGCATATAATAGGATATTGGTAGTGGTATGAGGGTGTGGCTAAAAATATGAACATAATACCTTAGCTTCACTCCTTTCACAAACAATATATATAGATATTTATGAATGTGTACCTTAGGATATCAACATTCTTGAAATAATGGCCATTTATGTTTCACCATAAGTAGTAACTAAAATTGTGTGCATAAAAATTCACATGCTTCCTCCCAATTTATATCTATATATTTTTGGAATACCCAAAAATCCATAGTACTACTCTATTCTTCTAAGATGGAAAATTTAATACTCTATTCTTAACAACCACATAACTAACAATCTACGTAATTCCTACCATAAGATTTCATAAATATATCTATAAATATGTTCTTGAATTGTCTTATTTGTAGTGACTTTAAATCTTCTCACTTATTCCTCTAAAATGTTATATATTCTCTCATATAATCATCTTAATAAATCTCTCTATCTTAGAAACCATCTCAACATATTTCAAAAATTTCCATGATCACCACATAATTGTTAGCATAGGTTCCTAAAAATTCTAGAACATGCTAATTATAGGGATAAATTGCATATTTAATGATAAAATAAGGTGGTTTTTGGTGATTTAGACTAAAATATGACATTAAATACTATGTCAAAATCATATTAATGAAGACATGATAGGAACATCTATATAGAATAGTCAACATAACTATATGAATACTTGATCAAACATCCATAATACTCATTTATCATAGATGAAAATTAAAATACATATAATAAAACCATAAAAAACTTTATAATAATATATAAAAAACACTAAAACCATCATCTATTACAAATGATCTATATAAAAAGAGTTTTACAAAGCATTGTCTCTTCATATTCTAGCCTTTAGATATGCCAAAAGGAAAGACTCTTCACATTCTTCCATCTATTTCTTATGTATACAAGGTCAAATACATAAAAATATTATACAGAGGAAAAAATCATATAATTCAGATGTGTCCACTCAATATACCTTATGATTTTAGAAAGCCTTGTTCTGCAACCAATATTTGAAAAAATTATGAATCTAAGATAATATTGGTGGCAACATAATTTTGTAAGTAACATGATTTATCACATCCAAAACCCTGAAATTCCCAACATTTCAAGGTTATAATTTATGTGATTTTCCAAGTTTAATAGAGCTATTTTATGGTTTAACTCGTAGAAAAACCTTATCTCTAGATAAGATCTAAGTTATTGTTTTTAGATCAACATAACTCTTTTGTGTATCATAGGCTTCAACCAACCTTTTAAAACTAATTTCAGATGTTATTCCATTTCAAAAAGTATATAATGTCAAAAAAACACTCTAACTTCTAATTTATCTTAGTTGATAGGTGCTACACATTTTTTCCCATATGAATCTTCAAATTATGCCATTTGTAAATATGATTGAAGTGAGTTATTATAGGAAAATTTAACTAATTGAAGGTATTATTCCTATTTTTATTGTTTATATATGCATTACATCCTAAAGAGGTCCTCCAAACTTGATTCACTCATTCAATTGGCCCATGTGTTTATGGATGATAGGCTATATTTAAATTAATTTGAGTCCCTAAATATATGTTTAAGGTTTCCCAAAACTTATAAGTTATGTGAGGATCTCTATCTGAAATGATTTCATAAAGATAACTATGCAACCTAAAAATTCTCATCATAAATACTTTTTAAAAAATTACAACATTAGGGGAAAACATATTGTTTTACTAGGATTGACTAATAATCTCAAATAAAATAGGAATGTTTTTTACATCTGGTTAACTAACAAACATAATATCATGATGTTACATTACTTGATCAACTATAATCATTTTATTACATTAGGGGAAAACATATATAAATAATGATCACATATCAGATGAGTAGGAATGTATTATTTGTTTTTATTCATAAAAGTAAAAGTCAAATGCATAAATGAAAAGCATGCCACAAGAACATTTAATGACCCTATCACTTTTGGATAAGGAGAGGAGGATAAAATTCATCCTTCCTCTATTTCCTCCATCCTCCTTAGGATGATGCTCACATAGTATAGAATGTCCTTGTAATTATAACGACTATCATCTTTTTTTGGTTGCTCTTTTTGTTGTTCTTCCTCGCTACATTGTTACTTTTCATTGACCAAATTTCCTTAATTTGTTTTAAGTTTTCCTTTTAGTATATAATTATATTAAACCTTGAAAAACTAGAATCTGTATCAATTTTTTCACAATAAAAAATTTAAAATTCATCCTAATTATTTTTATGATTCATTTTTTAGTATATTATAGTTTCCTCTTATGCATCTTCTTAAATTTGTCTTTTTATCTACTACGAGATATGAAATCATGTCCTCTGAGGACTGATATGGAATTTCACAAAGATTGGGCAAAAACATTATTATATTTGGAAGATAATATATTTAATAAAATATATTTAGCATAATCATAATCAACTAGAGCTTTAATTTTAGATAATTTCCTCATGATATATATGATATCAATGATATGATAGGACCTAATAGTTCCTTCACTCATTTTTTAATTTGAATTAATGTAACTTTAAGGATATTTTTGCATTAACTACTTTAATACCACATGCCTTATTTAGATTTTCCTAAATTTAAGTGGATGGATTTTTAAAATATGAATAGTGTATTTTATAATCTAAAATTTAAAGGCCAATGATGGCTTTCGCCTTATCATCTCTGCTTTGCCATTCTAGTAAGTTATTTTCATATGTGGGCCATGTGTATTTTCCAATGACTATTTCCTACAATTTTTATTCATTAGTTACATTTGAATTTTAAATTTCCTTGTGTGAAAATTAAAACCAATAAATGTTTGTAATGGAATATCCATATCAACAATAGAGGCTCGTGATTACCTCAAAAAATTACCCTTACAATTTTTTGGACTTTGAGTACTAAAAGATGATGTTTATTTGTTTTGTCTTGACAAATTCAAATGGAACCAAACACTCGATACTTTTGGATTTTTATAAACATAATTATAAAATATAAGTTTTGACAAAAAAAATAGAAACTTCTATTTTGAAAAACCTCTAATAACTCTTAACTAAAATAACAATGACCGGAATACATTTAAGGAGACCTAAATTAACAAAACTTAAAATTTTATTATATCCTAAAATATAATAAAGCTTATAGAATATTATAAACCTAATAAATACTAAACACATTAAAATTAAATATTAACTCCAAATACTCTTAACAAAACCATTATATGAATAAATAATAAATTTCTTGTATTTAAAAACTATGTGATTGACATTGTGGATTGGTCCACATTCTCATTTGGGTATAATAAATGGATACATATGACATAGATATGACATCCATTATCAATTTTTATGATTGTTATCATTTATATTAGAATGAATTTTTCATTTTTTAGGGTCCTATAATGGACCTAAAACTTTAATGCTAAATGAGATGTCATGATATAGCTGGTCAAGCACCAAGTGTGGTGGTAAGCATAGACTTAGTCTAAGTACCTTATATAGGTGAATGGAGGTTTCCAATGAATGAAATATATATTTTAAGTATATATTTAGAGTTTTGGATTTTAATCATTTTAACAACAATGAATATTCAATTCCAAACACCATTTCATGAAGCATACATAAGAGATCAATGCATAAGGAAACAATCACACACGTACATCACAAGATAACATAAGAGACTATGTGAGAAAACCTATTAGGGGATAAAAAACCATTAAAAAATTCACATATAATAATTTTATATGATTAAAATATTCAAAATTTAGTGAAGCACCCACTTAACAAGGAGCACCAACCCATACCTAGTTGAGCACCCACTCAACTAGTCTTCTATAAGTTTCAACTTCCAAGGAGGTTGCAAACCCATAGGAAACCAAGCACTATATCAGATACCTTTAATATATGATCATATTTAACACATGTTTCTAACTCTTAAATTTAGTATTTCCTACTTTTTTTGCACTCTTTCCTATTAACTCTAACTCAAACAGCCTTTAGGGCTCACTCGCTTAATATGCCTCTTCTAGGATCATTAGGTCTAATGACTTGTGTTTCCACTTGCATAAAATTGATCACATATACATTAAATTATCTTATTCAAAATATTATTGTCCTCAATTACATATCTTTTCTCCTTGATTTATCTCTTTCCTTGGATTAAGTCCGCACACACCAACTAGTCCAAATAGGCCAATTAGGTCTTGCCTTTATACCACATACATCATCTAACCCATATTTGTTATAAAATATCATTAAACCACTTTTATCACATGTAAAATAAGTATATACATACGTTCCATATGATTAAAAAACACTCCATAGGTCAGTTATAACCTATAGAGGCTAAAACTCAATTAGACCTAATGGAGACCTAAAGGAATCAACCCTTCTTCAAGAAACGCATTACCCTTGAAATCCTTGGACCATATTTATATTCCAAAAATGATTAAAAAAATTAAAATATAAATTTAATATGTACATCCTAATCTATCATTAGGTCCTTACTACCTGGAATTCCATTTCACACTTTAAACCTATCAATTATGTCTTCTTGTCTTTAAGACCTTCTTATAGAGAAAAGTCTATCTTACAAACCAAAAGCATAATATAATTTTTATAAAAAAATACTACATAAAATGAATTAATATATCATACATAATGTATAAAACATCACTAAATTAATTTTACATCATCACATAGGTTCTATGATCCCAAAACCACATCTGTAATAGGCTCACTCAATTCTGGTCAGACACAATCAAAGTACAATCAAACATCTTGACTCACCTAAAATTATAAAGTAAAATATATTAATTAAAATTACTTATTAATATAATTTTATACGTTTAAAACACCTCCATACTTATTTTATTCTTAAACTTTGTCAATAACACTTCCAACTCACTTATGTAAAATGGTCACTCTAATTGCCTATAGCTTTCAAGAACACAGTCATGAATAAGTTCCAATTTAACACCTTTAGAAATCATTTAAATATAAATAATTCATTCCCATATCCTATATTTGATCTATAAATCACTCTAAATATGATATATCACATTTTTCAATGTTAATCATTGGTCTTACAGACCAATCTCTTAGACCATTCTCACATAGTACCAACATAACTAGATAAGCGTTTTTGGCTTCCTCATCTCAATATCTCAAACTATCTCCTCAGATTTCAATATATATATATATATATATATATATATATATATATATATATATATATATATAATACATGTCAAAAATCATGTACAAATTCATTTTATGTACTGATTCTTGTCATAGAGTATCAAACTCTTCATCTCACTTAGTATATCTAGAACAGTTATCTTAGCTTCAAAACACGGTCATGGTGAACATGACTCCTAACACATATAAAAAAACTTTATTGAACTCAAAATTCATTCATTATATACTTATAAACCTTAATATGAACTATAATCCCAAATATTTAGAGGTCTAATACCACATAAGAAATATATAGATCATTCTATGAGACATACACGTTCACTATCTTGGCTTACATAGACAAGTCACTTTATGAGCACGTTATAGCATATGTATGAGAAACAAAAACAATTAAAAGAAAATGTAACATGAATAATAAGTCTTAAAAAAATACTCCAAATAATTTTATCCATCCCTAATCACCTAGAACTCTTCCCTAATCACTTTTTCACTCTACCTAGTTATTTCTCACTGCTTTCACTATATGTAGTGTAACGATAGGACATTTTGATTGAAAAAAATTATTAAAAAAGATAAAATATCTTGTAAAACTAAATCTATGGTTATAAATAAAAATTATTGTCCTTTAACCTTTATCAAATTCTATGCATTGACTTAGTCAACTCTTCTTGTAACAAAAGAATATTAAAAAATAGTCACTTTTTTCTACCTTCTACATAATGCCCTAACACACCACTACCACATAGAGGTTAATATATGATTCCTATAGGATATAAAATCATCTAAATTTATTAAAAAATCAATTATGGTCCAAAACCATTCACATCTTTCTAATCACTCTAATATGAGGTTTTTCACACATAAAAACCTCCTTACCTTCTTAACATTTGTTCATAATGATGAGGTCTTGGTTTATATAAAAAATAATTTGGAAAGATTATTAGGACCCTATCCAAAATAATCCAAGTATATTATGTCACCATGTAAAATCCAAATGTGCCAATGAGAATTTGAACTTCCTTCTTAGGCTTTGAAACCTTCACTTTACATACAAAAGAAACCTTTCAATGTTGTTCCTTACTTTATCTTCCTCCTTAGGAACTATAATTTGGTTAAAAACATTGAAACACCATGTTACAACTAAATCCCATATGACACCTTGGAAACTCAATTTGACCCTTCATTTAGACCTAACTAGTTGTCTATGCACATTGGATCTACAACCATTAGTCAAACTTGGATATTGAAAGCACTTGAAACCTTCTTATATTGATGTCAAAACATCATCAAAATGTCATATGCACTCATTCCATGATTTCAATATTCTCTCCATGTTCAAATAGGTCACATGCTTCTTACCTCAACAATTTATTACCATGCCTAAACAATAACCTCTCTTCAAGCTTCCTTGTCACCAAACCACATTTAGCTTCTATAATACCACTTTTATATCTTAAAAATCATCTCACTACACCTAATAATATCTTAAAATCCTATCATATCATTCTCCATTTATAAATACAACTCAAACCACATGGATTAATTATCAACCATACAATGCCTTCTTGTCACTTCATGATTCATCCTTCATCATTACCTTTGATATCAATGACAACACTTTTGCCAAAAATCTCCCCCTTTTTAATTTATGGAAACCTCTTTTTCTCCTTATCCCCCTTTTCCATTATGACAAAGTGGAATAAATAGAAAATAAACTCCCCTTATCATCATTCATTCAAATATACTATAGGTTCTCAAAATACTTACCTACATTGCATGCACATGCATGAACAATTAATCCCCCTTTGACATACACATATTATTCATCTTCTTCATGTAAAAAAACTATGCCTTATTATTCTTTTATTGGATATTTTATCTCTAGATTGTCACTCACTCTTTCTTACCTAATCCTTGGACCTGTTTCCTTTATAGATCTCAAAAGATCCCTTTGTTCATGCATGAAGTTTCAATACATTTTTAAAATTATAAATTGGTTTGATCAAGACATCATATCAACTTTTGTGACTTGTCTCTTGAGATTAAATCTATAGAATATTTCTCTATCATGACCTAAGATTGAAATTAGAACATCTTACATATGTTCACCCTCAAATCATGCACATCTCTTCAAGCTTCTCAAACTATCATCTTACATGTGCCCCCCTAATTATATGCTCCATACAAATAAATTCATCTTCAAAAATTCTACTAAATGAACCAACATTGAGACTTAATGCCCCATACTTCCCTCAAGTTACCAATAGATCTAATGGAGACCTATTAAAAATAGATTTACTCCTTCTCTCTTACATCTATCCTTTTGGATAAACTAGACCATATTAATAAGGTTTTGAAAAACTTCACAACATTTAAAAGTAAATCCTCATATCATAAACAAGCATTCAATGATCCTTAGATCATTCTCTCTTTTTGAGACATCTCATCTACAAGGCATAGACTCAAAGGAACCTTTTGAAACAACTTTTTAGGACTTTTTTAATCACCTTCAGGGCATACATAACATGATCAAAATAAATAAATGATTTTAATATCGTCCTTATTCTCATTGAGGATCTCATATTTATGGCAAAGAGAAATAAGCTGACCTACATACAATATTCTTCAAATTTTGTCTGTACACAATCAAGATTTTGAATTCTAAACATAGAGCATTAATCACCTTCAATCTATTAAATATCTTCTTGACACTTAATACAATTCAATTTTTTCTATTACAACCTTATAATGTTATAATTACACATGTAGAACATTTTAACTCATGATACATCTTTGAAGAACACCATATCAGCATTCTTCATTCAAATCACTAGCATATTAATATGCAATAGGGAAAAAAAACCTATAGAACTTTGATGCTCACTTTCAAGGTACATATATAATAAAAACATCACTCTTGGAACATATCTAGTCCTTACAACTCAAGGAAAATAATTTTAACAATACTACCAATGGTCTCATAGACCATTCTTTAATTGACCCATTCCATTATTCTATATCTTGTTTCTTACACATCATCTTGAGCTCACACATGCATTATAAACATGGAAACTACTAAAATATACCTTGTTCTCAATCCAAATAAAATTAATGAACTTATTTGCCTTATTAGATCATACCTTAGGGTTTATAGTCATAACTCATCTTGACACCCTCAAATCGCTACCTTTCACCTCTTGAGTTATATATTCAAATTTGAAATCAATATAATTAATCTGAAAGAATATAAAAGTGCCATATTATATTTATAAAACTATCACACCGTCTAATCAATAATATTGAGAGTTTAAGGTCACCATTCAACTCAATAATTCACACTAGTAGATCAATTACAAGATATTGAGACACAATCAAATTTCATGGAACTTTTCTTTTACATATGCACACTTCTAGATCTCTCTCAACAAACCAAACCTTGTCATGTACTTTTTTCCATTTTATATGAGTCTTATCCTTTCATAGGTATCGAAAAACTATTTTATTTTACCTAGAAATCTTCATTAGATCTCATACCCTCATTAGGTCTCATGAAACCTAATAAAAACAAGACTATCTTTCAACATGTCTCTAAGGTATTATTATCTTTAACTCAGGCTTAATCTTGGACTTATCTTCAACATAATACATATTTTTAAAACTTAATAACATGATCATGTAAACATCCATGTATACCTCAACCATTATTTCCACAAACTTATCCATCATTGCAAACAAGATGAACATTATCCTCATCATACTTTAAGCTACTTAGGATCACCTTCAAGCTATTAAGCTTCCTATAAAGGACCATATCTGATACCAATTATTGTAATTATCTAATAAAATTTGGTGGGAGGGGTAAATAATTTTCACAACAATGCATATTCAACTCCAAACACAATTCCATGAAGTATACATAAGAGACCAATGCATAATCAAATAATCACACAAGTACATCATAAGATAACATGAGAGATTATGTGGGAAAACATTTTGGGGGATAAAACCCAATAAACCATTAACATTGACTACTGTCCTCTAATTAAAAGATTCAACATTTAGTGAAGCACCCACTTCACAAGGAGAACGAACCCTTACCTAGTTGAACACCCACCCAACTAGTCTTCTGTAAGCTCCAACTTGATAAGAGGATCAAACCCCCTACAAAACCAAGCACAAAATCATATAAATTGAATATATAATTATACATAACACCTTTTTTTTAATCCTTAATTTATTATGAACTCCTTTTCTTCACTCTTTCCTCTTCACTCTCACTCAAATAGCCTCTAGGGTTCACTCACTCAATATGCCTCTTCTAGGCTTATTAGGTCCAATGACCTATGTGTACACCTAAATAAAAATTATAAGATATACATGACTGATATTATTCATCCTTTTATGTTCCTAAATTATATATCTCTACTCATTTATTTATCTCTTTCCTTCTATTAGTCGTCACACCCCAATTAGTCCAAATAGGACAATTAGGTCTTGCCTTTATACCACATGCTTCATCTAACCCATATTGGTTGTAAAATACACTTAACCCAATTGTATCACACTTAAAATGTTTTAATACATATGTTACATATGATAACCAAATAGTCCATAGGTCAGTTATAACATATAGAGGCTAAAACTCAATTGGGCCTAATTGAGACCTAATGAAATTAACCCTTCATCAAGCCACTCATTACCATCAAACTCAATGGCCCATATTTATATTACAAAAAATATTAAAAAAATTAAAATATAAATTTAATAGTTCCATCCTAAGGTATCATTTTGTTATTACTACTTGGAACTCCATTTCACACGTTGAGCCTATCAATTAGTTCTTCTTACCTTTTAGGCCTTCTTACATAAAATAGTATGTCTTACAAACCATAATCATACTATCAATTTTTTCAAAAAACCCAATAATTTTTTTTCATGAATATATCCATAATGAGTTAAAAAACATCACCAAATTCATTTTACATCAACACATAAGTTCTAATATCCCAAAACCACCTCTACAATAGGCTCACTTAATTCTGGTCAAACATAGTCAAATTATAGTCAAGCATATTGACTCTCCAAAATTAAATAAGGACAATATATGACTTATAATGTTTTATTATGACCATTTGATACTTATAAAACATCTCCATTCTCATTTTATTCTTCAACTCTACCATTATCACTTCCATCTCACTTCTATAAAGTGGTCACTTTAACTTCTTGTAGCCTTCAAGGACATAATTATGAACAAGTTCATGTTTAACACCTATAAGAGTGATTTAAATGAATTTAATTCACACCATTATATTATATTTGATATTTATATCATTATAAATTTGATATATCACATGTTTTAATATTACTAGCTTGTCTTATAGACCAATCTCTCAGACCATTGTCACCTAGTGCTAACATAGCTAAATAAGCCTTTTTGGCTTCCTCATCTCAACATCTAAAAATATCTCCTAAAATTTAACAAATAATTAATATATAAATTACATGTAAAATACCATATACAAACTTATTTTATTCATTGACTCTTGTCATAGTCTCAAACTGTCCATCTCACTTAGCATGCCTGGAGTAGTCATCTTGGCTTCAAAAATTAGTCATGGTGAACATGAATCCTAATACCTGTGAAGAAACTTTATTTAAATACAAATTAATTTTGTATATACTTGTAAACCTTCATATCAAATCTATTCACAAGTATGTGGAGGTCTAATAGCACATAAATAATATAAAGATCATTCTATGAGACATACACCTTCATTATCTTGGCTTACATAGATAAGTCATTTTATGAACACCTTATATGATATTTATGAGAAAGAAAACACTTACCAACCAATTTAAAATTATTCATATGTCTTTAAAAAATACCCCAAATAATTTTATCCATCCCTAATCACCTAGAACTCTTCCCTATTTACTTTTTCACTCTATCTAGTTATTTGTCATTATTTTCACCATCTGCATTTTAGTGATATGATATTTTGATTAACAAAAATTATTGACATAGAACATATCCTTAATAAATAAATACATATGTCTCAATAAAAATTCTTGGTCTTCAACCTTCATTGGCTTGTATACATTGACTCAGTCAACTCTTCCTATAATAACAAAATCTTTACAAACAATCACTTTTTTATACCTTCTACTCAAAACCTTAAGACACCATTACTAATTATAGGTGCCTTAAGGATTAATATACAACATATAATCATCAAAATTTATCAAATAATTCATTTAGGTCCAAAACCATTCACATCTTTCCAATCACTCCACTATGAGGGTTTACAAGGACAAAAACCTCCTTACCTTCTTAACATTTATTAATAAATATAAACACTTAGTTTCTATTAAAAATGATTCTATAATATTATTAGGAACCTTACCCAAATAATCCAAATGTCTTAGGTCACCATGAAAACTCTACACATACCAATGAGCATCTCAACTTCCTTCTTAGGCTTGGAAACCTTCACTTTGCATACATAAGAAACCATTCAATATTGTTTCTTGATTTTATTTCCTCCTCAATACATGAAACTTGGTCAAAAACTTTGCACCAACATTTTAAACCTCAATCCATTATCATATGGTATTCAACACCTTGAAAAATCAATTTTATTCTCTATTTGGACCTCACTAGGTCCCTATGAACATTGGGTCTAGAACCATTAGTCAAACTTAGATTTTGAAAGAACTTGAAACCATCTTTTACTGATCTAAAATCATCATAAAAATGTCATATGCACTCATTCCATGATTTCAAGGCTCCCTCCCTACTCACACAAGTCACATGTTTCTTACCTAAACAAGCTATGACCATGCCTAAGAAATAACCTCTCTTCAAGCTTCCTTGTCACTAAAACACCTTGAGATTATATAAGACCACTTATGTAGCTTACAAATGATCTCACTACATCTAGGAATATCTTACAAACCTATCATATCATTCTTAATTTATCAAGATAACTTAAACCACATGGGTCACTTAACAAGCATACAAGGCCTTCTTGTCACTTCATGATTCATCCTTCATCAATCACCACTTTTTCATTGCCTTTGACATCAATGAAAACACTTTTTTCAACAAGATCTAGATCCATAGTGTTCGTAATGAATTAAAATAATTTTTTCAAATGAGATATAAGGACATTGATATTGTTAATGGATATTTTATTTGAATATGCAAAATATCATCACAACCACAAAAAATATAATATTACATGATAGTGAATATTAAATGTAACTATAGACTATGTAATACCTATGTGACTTGATAATTATATGTAGACCAATCTTAAAAGTAGGAAATTATGAATGGGAAAAAATGTATCCAATAATTCAGTCTCCCATGTCTTTGACACTTTGAAATTATAAAAGAATAGTATACAAATACTCAAATTAAACTCTACCAAAGAGGCATATAAATTTAGAAGCAATGATCATTTTTTCTAGTTCTAATACTGGATGATAATCCTAGTTCATATTATAAAATGTAAACACACATGCACACAATAACTTTTAATAATCAACACAAAAAAAGAATCTTATATTTGATATTCTATTCATCTAAGACATCTTATTAATGCAATATACTACATTATATATCCTTCTCATTTCTTAAAAATTAGGATATAAGGCCTATCACTCTAATCCCTCAAATCTCTCTTGAAATACCCGCTCCTCCTTTTTTATTTTGCATACACCTATCTCTAATATCTATGAGAGTTACAACTTGTTTAAATTATTTTCTCATAACAATATAACTATTTTGAATAAATGCATAACTTAAACATGTGAGCACTAACCATTTTTCATAACAAAATAAGATACGTCTTTTGTAATACCTTTATAAAAGTATAATGGTTTTAACTTAGCTAAAATATTGGTTACTCCTAGATGACCTAAATAAAGAGATTTATGAAACTCTTTAAGTAGAGAAAATCTTAGTTTCTCTCTATTTAGAACATACATTCTTTCATTTAACTTTAATATACTATCATTCAAAAAAACAAATAATTCATACATGTCTCCAAACTTGTAAATCATGGATCTTAAACTCTAGCATAAGTTTTAAGATCCTCTTTTGAATAAATACCTAACCCAATTATAGGATCTTAAACTCTAGCATAATTTTTTAAGATCCATAAATAAAATTTGGGGCTCAATTATATCTTCAGTCAAACAAATTTGAGTTCTTGACAAAGACATTGGTTATATTTTTTGTATAACTATGATTTTGATATCAGTTATATAAAGGGCAAAGAGAACATGGTTGTAGATGTGTTTAACCATCAAACGTACATAACAACAATGGCGACAATCATATTTTATTTTTGATATTATTATAAGTCGATGAATTCTATGATCAACTCAATAAAAATATAGAATAATGGATCTTAAATAATTTACCCAAAAGATAATGTCTCCAAACTTGTAAATCATGCACTACTACAACTAACTCTATATCATGTGAAGCATAGTTATCCTCACAAAGCTTCAATTTTTGTAACTCATAAACTGCATTTGAGCCTTTTTGAAGTAATACTCCATCTAATCCATCCTTAGAAACATCACTTACTCAAAAAACGGCCATAAGGATATGGTATATGAAAAATAGGTGCATAAGTAGGCCTCTCTTTCATGTTCTTTAAGGATTCACACTTATAATTCCATAGTAAATGTTGTTCTTTCCATTGTTAATAGGTTATGGGGTTAGCTATCTTAGAAAATTAGGTGTAAATTTTATATAATACTCTAATAAACAATAAAACTATGCAACTCATGAACATTTTTGGGTGTCATCCATTCCATGATGGATTTAATATTAGTAGGATTCATTGATATCCTTTAAGCTCAGAGAACATGCACTAAATATTTCAATTTTATTTTGAATAAAACATATTTAGATATATTTCTATAGTGATTATGATTTTTAAAAGATTACAACACTAAATTCAAGTTCTCAACATTTTATTCCTTGATATTAGAATATATCAATATATCATCTAGGAAGATGAGCATGAGCTGATCAAAAGAGTCTCTCAACACACTGTTAATGAGATTCATGATTATTTAAAGTTAATTAATTATCCCAAAAGTAAGTAATATGAAATTATAACACCCAAATTTCATTATAAATTTATTTTTTAGAATATCTTCCTTCTTTATTCTTAATTGATGTTATCTTACTATAAGGTTAATCTTGGTTAATATCATTTCACATCATATTTGATCAAAGATACAATCAATGTGGGGTAAAGGATATCTATATTTATGGTTACTTTGTTTAAAATATTTTAGTATATGTGTAGGTGAAGAGTTTAATTCATCTTAAAAAAACCATTTATGAAGTTGATAGTGAAACACTTGGTTGAATTAATCCTTTTGATAACATCTCTTGATGTTGGGATTTCAATTTGACTTAATTCTATTTTTTCATTCTATGAGGAGCCTTATATTGAGGATCAAATAATATAATTATGTTAATTTTGAAGTTGAATTCCATTTTTGGAGGTAATATAGGTACATATTATCAAAATACATCCTGGAATTATTACATGAAGTGGTATTCCAAAAGGGTAGGATATTTGGTTTCTTTAACCTCATATATCTTGATGACAATTACCTAACATACTTTCATTTTAGCCATTTTTATCAATAGGGTGTGAATCCACCTTAAATTTAGATTCTTAGTTTCACCTTCAATTTTTATTTGAAAACTCAAATAATCTAAGCATTCAACCTTATTTGTGAATCAAATGACTTTTGATGTGTAATTCCAAAGCTAACTAAATCCTGACATCACATCATATGATCTTAGTAGGGATGAAAATAAGTAAAAAACTATGGTGAAATAATTAATTCCACCTCACCTTAAACACTACTTTATCTACCTTAACCCTATCCCCATTCCCATATTATACAGTCCATGCATTTTCTATTTGTCTAGCTTTCCTAGGTAATTAATAAAGAAAACTAGGAGAAATGAAACACTCAGTAGCTCTAGTATCTATAAAAATAGATATAAAATTCCCATAAAAATTAATTGACACTTTAATTGGAGACACCTTAAACTCATCTTGATGATTTTAAATAGTTGAATTAATCTGCCATTGGAAGTTTACCTATTATGAAGATGATGATGAAGGGTTATTGAATTAACTTCTTGTCTTCCACTGAGGGTAGTCATTTTCATATTCATTTCTTCCACAAGTGAAACATCCACTAGTAAGTCCCTTTCTAAATGTTTTTTTACCTCTTCTTTTCCCTTCCTCGAAGTCATAAACCTTGTTTATTAGTCCCTAAAGCAATGTTAAATACAATATTTTGTTTAATGAATATATTTCTGGAATTTCCATTATGATTATAATTATTCTTTTTTAAAGAATTTTTTATCCCACTATAATTCTTCTGATACTTATCTCTTCCTTCCACAAGTGATTTGATATTTTTATTTTGACTAATAAGTTTCTAAAAAAATTGATCCATCAAGCTAGGTCCATGCACAAATACTTCACATCCAATCTATGGACTTATATCCATGATGAAATTTATAATTTATAATCATTCATCCTTGTGGTATTAAGGAAAATACTAAAATTTTTGGTAATTAATTCATAGTACTCTATATTCTATCACTGATAGATCTCATTACTTAAGATTTTTTAAATCTATAAATTTATGATAAAAATACAATTGTGGTAGCCACCTTTCTTGGAAACGTTTAGTGAATGGATCCCAAGTGGTGGTGGTGGATTCAAAAACAATTTCCATATTTATATTTCCATATTAATTTATTACTTCACTAGCCAACTTGTAATATCCACATACCTCTTTGGCTACCTAGAAGTAATTTTGAAATTAAAAATATTATTCCATTTATTTGAGCCATCCATAAGCTCCATCCACCAACACCTTTCTATAAAAATTATGTGGATTCACCATCTTCATATGTAATTCAATATTTGCATCCACTTGTTGTCTCATATTTTGTTACTCTTCAATGTGATCTTGATCTTGGTGTTCTTCCTACGCAACTTGTTGATATTAAGGTTCATATTTTTATTATTCCTTGTCATGTCCATGTAGTTCTTATTCTATATTTGTAATTTTGTCATTTTTTTCATTTATGACTGTGAGTATTTGATAAATATTTATAGCTTACTCAATTTATAGTTTGTTGAGATTAGGTTACTTATCTTGATTAGATTTTACTTCAATAACTACTCTTCCATGAACCTTATTCTACTTCTAAAAACTATGATATTTATGTGAGTGTAAATCAACTCATAGGTTTGAGTGCTTAAACATTCACTCTGACACTACACGTTAAAACCTTACTAGGCTTTATTACTAATCTAATATCTTAAAATAAAGTTAATTAATCAATGATAAACTAATATAAATCATGATTATGTAATTATATTAACATTCTAACTTTACCATAAATCTATTATTTCATTGTTTACCTCATTTAGTTACAATACTCCTCTGATTTTATATTTGATAATATCCATGTTTAATAGACACATTATTCATAGAAAAGTACTTAATTAAATCATATAATCCTATTAATTATTTAACCATTAATTATTCTTAATTATTGAAATAGAATAATAATGTACTATAATACATTAATTTAATTTTAAGAATATAAAAATACATTATTTATATTTCATAATACAACTAGGTATATGATATAATTTACAATCTATAAATATAATCACCATTGTTGATATTATATTATGATTGATGAATCCTCATTTATGCTACAATAATTTTTTTTAATCAAAATCATACAATAAGTTTTGAAATACATTATCAAAAAAATAAAAATGAGCTTAAAAATGATACTCATCAAAATAGATATTAACCATGAGTATTTCTTAGAAAACATATGAATCTAGATATAGAGGTTGAGAGCATTATCTTGACACTTTTACTCCCACCATAGAATAAATATATCTTACACACCTTCCCACTAAGAATGACCCTGCCCTTCATGAAAAATGTGTGTCATACATTCACTATCACATTTAGTAATCATATATACCATGGAATACATACTCTATCTTTTATGATATAACATATGTATGTTAAATAGAAAGTGCAATGGATAGAAAATGTATACAGATATAACATTACTTTGACTAAATATGTTTATTATAGTTTCATAATTCAAATGAATCTAGGTATTAGATTATTTTAATTATAGTTTCATACTCTAGATGACGCTGGTTCTTAGACCATTACACTATATTCTCTGTTGAAACACATTATGCTACATGTTGACTAGTTATGACTGATTCATACCCTAGCCACCTACTTAACATTATTTATAATTTAAAGGATGACTTATTGACATTCCACAGAAAAACATCCATTAATATAAATTTATTATAAAACATTATATTAACATATTATACCCTTTTAAAAAGTTTTTCAAGCATGTTCCAAATCATAATCTATTTTTATTTCAAAGACACAATTACCAAAACTAACTTCCATATGGATGTTTAAACAAATGAAATAAAATACCCATTTCACTATATTTAGATACAAATTCAATTCATATCATACATCAGGGTAAACTAATACATGTGAGAATATGTTTTTGTATTATCTTGTTGCACTATAACAATATATGTAAAACAATAACCATTTATTGAATCAATTTTTATCAATATTGTAATCAACTAATACCATAAATGGAGGATAAAATTGTTTCATTTCTAATCTAGTTGAAATATCCAGATTCATTATAATGATATGATATTATTCTAATCCCATAAAGGTACTCATATTTTAAATGAAGCATAGAATCCAAACATTCATATGTCATGCCACAAACTACATATATTATTGTTTTTATCAACTATAAGTATTTTGAATATAACCAAGTTATTTTTGTGCCATACCACCATATAATAATTAATACATTATTTAATCATTCTGGGATCTAGTACTTGGGGATGTACTATACACATATTCTTTATGCCCATTTTACAAATTTTTCTCTTAGATTCATTTCCTATGATAGCATGAATATATTCAAATAAAAATCTCCTAGATCTATCTAAAATGATTCATGTTATATTTGGCTTGTTCTAAAAATCCCTAATGTGATTATATACCTCAATAATATCATAATAAAATTGTTTCATTTCCAATCCAATTAAAATATCCAAATTCAATATAATGATATGATATTATTCTAAGCCCATAAAGGTATACATATTTTAAATGAAACATATAATCCAAACATTCATATGTCATGCCAACAAACTACTTATATTATTGGTTTTATCAACTATAAGTATTTTGAGTATAACCAAGTTATTTTTGTGCTATACCACCATACAATAATGAATAGATTATTTAATTATTCTGGGATCTAGTACTTGGGGATGTATTATACACCTATTCCTTATGTCCATTTTACCAATTTTTCTCTTATATCCATTTCCTATGCTAGCATGAATATATTCAAATAAATATCTGCTACATCTATCTAAAATGATTCATGTTACAGTTGGCTTATTCTAAAAATACCTAATGTGATTATATACCTCAATAATATCATAATAAAATTGATTCATTTCCAATCCAATTGAAATATCCAAATTTATTATAATTATATGATATTATTCTAAGCCCATAAAGGTACTCATATTTTAAATGAAGCATAGAATCCAAACAATCTGATGCCATGCCAAAAAATTACTTATATTGTTGTTTTTATCAACTATAAGTATTTTGAGTATAACCAAGTTATTTTTGTGCTATACCACCATATAATAATTAATACATTATTTAATTATTCTGGGGTCTAGTACTTGGGGATGTATTATACACCTATTCCTTATGTCCATTTTACCAATTTTTCTCTTAAATCCATTTCTTATGCTAGCATGAATATATTCAAATAAATATCTCCTATATCTATCTAAAATGATGCATGTTATAGTTGGCTTGTTCTAAAAATACCTAATGTGATTATATACCTCAATAATATCATAATAAAATTGTTTCATTTCCGATCCAATTGAAATATCCAAATTCATTATAATTATATGATATTTTTCTAAGCCCATAAAGGTACTCATATTTTAAATGAAGCATGGAATCCAAACATTCTTATGTCATGCCAATAAACTACTTATATTATTGTTTTTATCAACTATAAGTATTCTGAGTATAACCAAGTTATTTTCGTGCTATACCACCATACAATAATTAATACATTATTTAATAATTCTAGGATCTAGTACTTGGGGATGTATTATACACTTGTTTCTTATGCCCATTTTACCAATTTTTCTCTTAAATTCATTTCCTATGTTAGCATCAATATCTTAAAATAAATATCTCCTAGATTATCTAAAATGATTCATTTTATAGTTGGATTGTTCTAAAAACCCCTAATGTGATTATATACCTCAATAATATCATAATAAAATTGTTTCATTTCCAATCCAATTGAAATATGTAAATTCATTATAATGATATGATATTATTCTAAGCCCATAAAGGTACTCATATTTTAAATGAAGCATAGAATCCAAACATTAATATGTCATTCCAACAAACTACTTATATTATTGTTTTTATCACTATAAGTATTTTGAGTATAACTAAGTTATTTTTGTGCTATACCACCATACAATAATTAATACATTATTATATTATTCTAGTATCTAGTACTTGGGGATGTATTATACTCCTATTCCTTATGACCATTTTACCAATTTTTATCTTAAATTCATTTCCTATTCTATCATGAATATCTTCAAATAGATATCTCCTAGATCTATCTAAAATGATTTATGTTACATTTGGCTTGTTCTAAAAATCCCTAATGTGATTATATACCTCAATAATATCGTAATAAAGTTATTAAAATTGGAAAGTAGGATTTTATAGGTTTATGAATATTCTATCTAATTTAATTTACAAATAATCATTAATCATACATAATCATTCTAGCATGATCCATATTCTCATTTACCAATATCTAAATATTAAGACATAAAAAACTAAGGCTTTTACTATAACTTTAAAACCATCAAATTGAATGTTCAATAACACATTTTAGTCCTTTTATATTTTGTTAATGAGTGATGATTTTTCAGTCCAAAATATTCACATAATGTAACTTATAGGTCCATGAATAGATTCTATAATTGTCATTTCCTATATTTAGACATGTATGTGGTTATTATAACCAACTACAGGTCTAAATATAGACTATTTATACTGAAATATAGACCTAAACTTTCTTCATATGTTACCCAATGTTCAAATTTTAACATACATTTGAAAAAATGCAAGTTAAAAACATGATTTAATCAGACAATCTCACCATAAAAAATTGTGGATGAGGAGAAACCATCACCCTCAAGATTATATGGTAAAGTTTCTACAACTAGGTTATGTAAAAAAAATAAGGGTTATACTAAATCAGTAATAATAACACCACTCAACTGATAATGAAAAACTTAGTTTCGGGTAATAATGTTTATTAAAAATACAAATCTACTCTTATGTTTTTCAAGAATTTATAACTTAAATAATTAACAAAGATTTAAAAGGAACCAACTAGTATTTACATATTCTCAAGTTTATTCATAGCTAGGGTTTTAATTATTTTATTCCATTTCTATATTATGAATAAATAATTATCAAACACACTAATGGAAATTAAAACCCTTATTATCATTGCCTAGATTGATAAATTTAGTAACTTGCATATAATGAAGGAAGATAATAATTAGTTCTTTCTTGGAAGTATCCTTCTTTACACTGTTTCCTTCTTCCACTATAGCCTCTTTCCTCTCTCAACTAGGCTTCTTTATCATTCCTCACCTATGCTTTTAACCCCTAAATTAATCCTGGAAACATTGCACGTTATCATTATTATTTTTATTTATTTGTATTTTATATGGCCACCATGATGATAAATTGGATACCTGATTTATAGGTTGAGATAACTCCTAATCTACACTAACCCAAATCCCCTTAGAAAAATCAATATTTTTTTCCACTAACAACTCCACTTAAACTCTCAGTTCTTGTCACACAAGTCAAATGATATTGAAACATCTATTTAACCAATGTTTTACCACCATGACTAAGAAACCCTAATAATAATGTCATTTAACCAAACAAAGTATAAATTAATTCAAATAGCTCATAACACTTGTAATAAGGTATTTCAAATTCATAAGTAATGATTAAATTAACATTTTCATCAAGAAACATAATGTATAAAAAAAAGGGTGAAATGTTTCATTAGGGTCTAATGACCTCCGAAAGGAGTCCCTTATTTTTGAAATTTCATTTAACATTCAAGTTAAAAAACCTTGAATATACCCTGATATTATTTAAACATGGTCAAGAAAGATATTCTAGTTTCAAGGTCACACATGTAAGTGAGCATAGTATGGTGCATAAAAATACAATGCAAAGTATAGTTGAATTACATACACCCTAAAGACTATAAAAAGTGATAAAAAAGGTTTCTATGTGACACCTACTCAGTGTTGAGGTAATTTCTTAGTGTTGGTATTAAGGCATAAAGGTTCTCATTTATGTCAAAGTCAAGTTGAATGTTCTTCATGTCAAAAGTCAAAGTTGATGTCATGATTAGTGAGGAGATAAGTGACAGAGAAGTTTTGTTTCTCTATTGAGAGAAAATTTTGAAGGAAACCTGGTGTTGTTTCTAAGGTTTGATGACATATCAAGCTAATGTTCAATACACAAGGGAAGCATATTAATTGAGGTCTAACTATTAAGGAACATACAAGGCAAGCACATAGGTCAAAAAGTCCTTGTATTCTATATGAGGTCTTGGTACAAGGTTGTCATGTGATATAGCATATAAAGTCTATTGAGAATAGCCTTGTCTTTAGAGAACCATGTTTGATGTAGGTGAATTTTTAGGGCCTATTACTAAATTATTTATTTTTCATAATTTTAAATTTTAAAATTATTACGTATGTAAAAAAATAAAATGGTAGAAATCAAAATTTAGTCAAGTATCTAGGTGATAATAGTTGTAAAGAATCTAGAATGTTTGAATTAGCAAGCTGTGTAGATAATAAATAACCTTGGACAATCCATATCTATAAGTCTATGTTTATTACCATTCCAATGAATGGATAAGTTTTATTCCATGTAAAAAGGGGAGAAAGTTAGTATAAATTTTAAATTGTATTTTGTTTATGGGGTTGAGTGTCTGTTTGAAAATATATATTATTTAAGATATTTAATAAATCTTTTGTGGAAATATATTAAGGTGTGAGCTTAGGTTTGATTATATATAACAAAAGGAAGAAATCTAGATCAAAATGAAGAAAGTGATATTTGATGCATGGAGATATTTAATTTTTATTTTGTATGACCCAAAGTTTTTTATTTTGTAAGTTGAGAATTGAGATTTCATAAAAATAAATAAAGAGATTATAAATTGATATGATAGGAGGGAAAAATTGGTTATTAGGATTTTTAGCATGTAATGAAAGTTTAAATAAATATTTTATAGAATCTATGAGAGCTAGGTGGCAACTACCATGGTGATCTAGAGGGATCAATTCATAAATTAAATAAGGATCTTATAACTTAAATTGTACCACTTCATAGTTTTATTGTTTAAAAACTTGTATTCACTTCACTCTATGTATCCAAGAATTTCCAATGCCATAGCGAGGCACTTTATCTCTACAAATATCAATCATATTTTAGTGGGCACCTTACTGCTACAAATCTCAGGTATATTTTAGAATGTGGCATCATAATGGGAATGGGTTAATTCAACAAATAAAGGAATATTATCTTAGACTTGTATGTTACCATTTCATAAAGAGGGTACCATATTTAAGTTTCAAATATGGTATTTTAAGATTCATATCATATTTAATGATTTGAGTAAATTTTTGAGATGGTTTTAAACTCTTTAAGTCCTCCATGGGAAATTTAAATTTGTTGAATATTAAATAAAGGGTAGCTAGATTTTAATGATATTTTCCATAATATATACAATTTGCAAATCTTCACAAAATAAGGGTTATAAATTTTGAACTTAATTGTAAAGAGGATTTAAAGCTTTGCTTTGTATTATCTAGAGTAGTGATCAAAGTTTTATTTCTTCTAAAGGTTTTTGTTTACAAATATTCACCTTTTTTTTGGAGAATGCAAAAAAAATTATAAGATAATTATTTTTAATAAATTGTACATCAATTTGTAGTATCAAAGAAATAGGCTCCATAAAAAAGAGAGATCCAGAAGATTTTAAATTATAAATATGGTAATGAGTGCAAGACGTAGAGGAAGGAGGTAACTAGTGTAATTTGCTTGACATGTAGTAGTAATAGAAGAAATATGAAATCTTATAGCTATATTACAAGATCTAAAAAAGGCTTAGAGAAGAGGCACTGACATGGGTGAAGTTAGTGGTAGAGAAGAGGAACCACTAGAAGAAGAATAAGTGGAAGAATTAGGAATAATAAAATAAATAATGATTCAAACTATTATGGGTGTGAGTGTAAAGCCCAAGACATAGGTTCCCATGTATGAGGGAAACCTATATGTGGAAGAGTTCATTGACTAGATCATTGCAATGGACAAATATTTTAAATATTAAGGAGTTGATGATTACAAAAAGGTCAATTTTTTTATGACCAGATTGAAAAGTCATGCATCCCTATGTTGGGATGGAGTGAAAGAAGGAAGAAGAAGAAAATGAAATCCAAAAAAAAAAATATGAGATTGGATGGTTTCCAAATTAAAAGTTAAATTCATGCCCAAAGATGATCAAGTTAATCTTTTTTTAAAATTTCAAAATTTGAAATAGAAATAAATGTCTGTAAAATAATATACTAAGGAATTTTATAGACTAACAATAAGATCAGGGCATGTTGGAAATGTAGTAAAGGTGGCAAGGTATATGAATGGATTAAAATTTTCCATTTAGGATGAGATGAGTCTTATCATTCCTAAGTTAGTGGAAGAGGCATACCAATATGTCTTAAAAGAATAAAAAACTAGCAAGGAAACAATGTCAACATCTAAGGGATAGAGGTAGAACATACAATGGAAAAGGACAAGGATATAGAATTCAATTATAGACACATCAAGGAGAATCTAGTAGCTCTCAAGCTATTAGTATCTTTAAGAGACACAAATTTACCCCAAGAAGTAGGTATCCCTTTAGAGGTAGAAGACCTTTTAATAAAGGAAGAGGGTATTTTGGTAGATGTTTTAAGTGTATAAAATTTGGACATAGATCCTTTGAGAATCCTAAAAATCTATCTACAAGTCAGGGAAATGTTCATCTTTCTCAAGTTGAGGATACAAAATGTGTTTGTTCACCTCCACATGAAGATGCTACAAAGATAGGAGAAATATTATTAATGAAAAGGGTTTTGTTGAAACCCACAAAATGAATCAAGGAAGCACCTTAAAGGAAAACATTGTTTAAAACAACCTGCAAAGCAAAAGGTAAATGTTGTAAAGTAATTATTAATAATGGTATCACTAACAATCTGATATCCATAAAGATGGTAAATAAACTAAATATAAAGAAGATAAGTCATCCAACTCCTTATAAAGTCTCTTGGTTATAGAAAGGTCATCATATTTTGGTTAACAAACAATGCAAAGTAGAGTTTGAAATAGGGAGATATAAGGATGAAGTTATTTGTGATGTAATGCCTATGGATGTTTGTCATGTTCTCTTATATAGGCCTTAGTAGTGTGATATACAATATATACGTGATGATAGATATAATACTTATACATTTGAAAATAATAGTAAGAAGCACATTATAACACCCTTAAAGAAGATGATGTGGCATTAGAGGAAAATTCAAAGGTGTTAGTTATCAGTGGAAAAGAATTTTTGAAACAAGTGAAAAAAGAAGAGGTAAGTTATGACCTTATTGGTAAAAAAAGGCTATAATCACTACTACTAAGATGAATGAATTTCCTTTAGAAATTTAAGATTTGGTCAGTGAGTTTATGAATATTGTAGTAGATGATTTACCAAATGAATTACCTCCTAAAAGGATTATTAGTCATCATAAAGACATAATACCAAGGGATAACCTTCAATATAAATCAACTAATAGGATGAATCCAAAATAAAATGAGGAAATCAAAAGGTAAGTTTAGGATTTATTGGATATTGGACTGGTGAGGGAAAGCTTAAGTCTTTGTGTAGTTCCAATTTTACTTTCACTAAATAAAGATGGAACTTGGTGATTGTGCACAGAATCAAGGGATATAAACAAAATTACTATCAGATATAGATTTCATTTAACATGAATAGATGATCTAATGGATTGTTTGAGTGGTTCTAGATAATTTTCAAAGATAGACTTAAAATGTAGATATCATTAGATAAGAATCAGAGAAGGAGATGAATGGAAGATAACATTTAAAACACATGATGGTTTGTATAAATGGATGGAAATGCCATTTGGGTTAAAAAATGCCCCAAGTAATTTTATGAGGCTTATGAATGAAGTAATTAAGCTATTCACAAGTAATTTTTTTATTGTTTATCTTGATGATATTTTGGTCTTAGTAAATCAAGAGATGAGCATCTTGAACATTTAGGATTGGTTTTGAAGAAGTTGCAGGAGGAAAGGTTACTAGTAGATTAACCTTAAGAAGTGTATTTTATTCAAAATAGAGTTAATCTATTTGGGTTTTGTGATTTCAAAAGAAGAGTTAAAGATGCATAAAGGTAGTAAAAGTTATAGAAGAGTGGCCTACACCCAAGAATCTATTTGAGGAAAGAAGTTTTCATGGCCTTGATTGATTTTACAAGAAGTTTATCAAAAAAATTAGTAGTATTTGTGTTCCTATTGTATAGACCATTAAAGGAAGTAATCAGCCATTTAGATGGATTGAAGTATCTAATAAAAGATTTTAGATATTGAAGAAGAAGATCACAGAGCAACCTATATTTGTACTACCTAATTTTGGTAAGTTATTCCAAGTTGAGTGTGATACAAGTGGAACTGCCATAGGAGTAGTACTAAGTCAAGAAGGTAAAATTGTGGTTCATTTTAAGGAAAACTTAATGAGGCTAAAAATAAATACTCAATCTATGATTAATAATTTTATGATATAGTGTAGGCTTTGAAGAAGTGGAGGCATTATTTAATGCCAAAAGAATTTGTTTTATTTACTTATAATCATGCCTTGTGGTTTATAAGTACCCAAAATAAATTAAATCAAAGGCATTCCAAGGGGATGGAATTTTCATAAAGTTTTTCATTTTTTATTAAACACAAGATTGGTCAATCTAAAAAGGTTTTTGATTTTTTAAGAAAAAAAGTTTGGTTTTATAGGAAATACAGGTGAATGTTACAAGATTTGACACAATAAAAGAAATATATGAAAATGATGCAGATTTTAAAGAAGCATATGAAGCTTGAAAAGATACTAAAATAAATACTAGAAGTCCTTTGAAGGATTACACGTTACAATAAGGAATGTTATTTAAAGGCAAGCAATTTTATATTCCAAAAGGTTATGTGAAAGAAAATCTCATCAAACAAAAGCACAATGGTAGCCTTGTTGGACATTTTGGATAGGATAAAACATTGGCCTAGGTAAATGCTTTTTATTATTGGCCAGGTATGTCAATTGATGTAAAAAAAATTGTTAAATTTTTTAGAATATGTTAGCTTAAAAAAGGAAGAAGCTAGAATATAGGGTTATATCAGCCATTACCTATTCCCAATAGACCATGGGATTCTGTAAGTATGGATTTTGTTTTGGGTTTACCAAAAACACAGAAACAAAATGATTTTATTTTTGTAGTAGTAGATAGATTTTAAAAAATGACTCCTTTTATACCCTACTTAAAACTAATGATGCAACTCACATATCTAACTAATTTTTCAAAGTAGTATGATTACATGGTTTACCCAACAACATTATTTTAGATAGAGATACAAAATTCCTTGGGCATTTTTGGAGGACTCTTAGGAATAAGTTGGGAATAAAATTTACATTAATTTATGCATACCATCCTTAAATATATGGGCAAACTAAAGTAGTTAATATGAGCTTGGGAAATATTTTGAGAAGCCTAGTAAGTGATCATCCTAAATAGTGGGATCAAGTCTTAGCATAAGAAGAATTTACCTATAATGATTCTCTAAATAGAAGCATGAGAATGATTCCTTTCCAAATTTTATATGGAATGCATCCTAGAAAAAATTATGAATTTCTAAATATAGGTAAATAAGAGAAAATAAGTGCCAAAGGAGAATAATATACAATAGCAATGTAGGGACTTCAAGAATTGGTAAAATAAAGGCTATAGGAAAATTTAGGAAAGTATAAGAAAAGAACATATTTAAAAAGAAGAGAGGTAAAATATAAATTAGGAAATATTGTACTTGCTCATTTTAGGAAAGAAAGATTCCCAAGATGGGAATATAAGAAACTGAAATTGGAAAAGATTTGACCTTAAAAAATCCTTAGGAAGTTTTCAACAAATGTATATGAATTGGAGCTTCCAATATATATTATAATCTCACCTATATTTAATGTTGATGATATATATCCTTATAGGAAAGATGATGAATAGGAAAATATTTTCAAAGATGAAGCTAAATAAGATATTCCATATAAGCAACAATTGCTAAAGAAACCACTAGAATAATCAGAAGCTATTTTGGATTAAAAATTGGTCTAAAAAACCAATGGCAAAGACAATTTTCATTATTTGGTAAAATGGAAAGATCATCTAGTGAGGATTCAACTTGGATGTCAACTTCATAAGTCAATAGGTATGGTGTGACAATGGAGCAACTTATGAACATGAGTACACGAGTAATCAATTTTATTCTATCCCAATGGTTTGATGTAGTTGCATTTTTAGGGGGTATTATTAAATTATTTATTTTTCATACTTTTATATTTTAAAATATTATGTATGTAAAAAAAATAAAATGTATAAATTAAAATATTGGAAGGTATCTGAGTGGCAATAGTTGTAAATAATCTAGGCTATTTTAATTAACAAGTTGTTTAGATAATAAATAACCTTAGATAATCCATATTTGAAAGTCTAAGTTTAGTATTTGTTCCAACTAATGGATAAGTTTCATTCCAAGTAAAAAGGCAAAAAGGTTAGTTTAAATTTTAAAAGGTATTATATTTACGGGGTTGTGTGTGTGTTTGAATAAATATATTATTTAATATATTTAATATATCTTGTGTGGAAATATATTATGGTGTGAGCTCAGGTTTGATTATAGAGAACAAAAGGAAGAACTCTAGATCACAATGAAGGAAGTGATATTTGATGCATGGAGATATTCAATTTTTATTGTGTATGACCCAGAGATTTGATACGCTTTTGGTAATTATTATATTCTTATGCTTTCTAGAATGCATGGCATTAGTCATTTTTGTGGCCAGTTTGCATGTTGTAAGTTGAGAATTGAGATTTCATAAAAATAAATAAAGTGATTACAAATTGATATGATAGGAGGGAAAAATTCATTATTAGGATTTTTATCATGTAATGGAAGTTTAAATAAAGATTATATAGAATCTATGAGTGCTGGGCACCAATTAGCGTGATGATCTGGAGGGATCAATTCATAAATTAAAGAAGGATCTTATGATTTAAATAATACAACTTCATAATTTTTTTTTTTGAAAACCTGAATTAAATTCATTCTCTATATCCAAGAATTTCCAATGTCATAGTTAGGTAATTTATCTCTATAAATATAAAGCATATTTTAGTGGGTGCATTACCTCTACAAATCTCAAGTATATTTTAGTGTGTGGTGTCATAATGGGAATGGGTCGATTTAAAAAAGAAAGTGATATTAGCTTATAATTGTATACTATCATTTCAAAAAGAGGGAACCATATTTAAGTTTCAAATATGGTATTTTAAGATTCACATCATATTTAATGATTAATTTAATTTGTGAGATGTTTTTAAGGAAGGCTTCATAAAAATAAAAGAAATGGAATTAATTCTTTAAGTCCTATATGAGAAATGTAATATTTGTCAAATATTAAATAAATTTTAACCATATTTTAATGATATTTTACATAATATATACAATTTACAATTCTTCACAAAATAATGGTTATAAATTTTAAATTTAATTGTAAAGAGGATTTAAAGCTTTGCTTTGTATTCTCTAGAGTAACATCGAAGGTTTTATTTCCTCTGGACATTTTTGTTTACAAATATTCATCCTTTTTTTTGAGAATGCAAAAAAAGATTGATCTGATAAATATTTTTAATAAATTATGCATCAATGTTTGAAGAATGATATCATGAAGATCTACCTTATTTGCGAACTCTAAGTACTAGGTATCTTGAGTAGCATTCTCTAGTTCTAAGATAAATTGTATGCATGATAAAGCCTTTTGATTTAGGTTAATATATGAATAATAATGTTTTCTAATTTTTTTTAACACTGAGTACGAGATAAATGAGTCTACATATGAGTTTAAAGGACTAGTATTGAGGCTTAAGACCTAATGAGTTGGCATAGGTCTGGTATCATGATCATTTGAGACATTTGAGACATATATGATAAATTTTGTTAGGGTATGGGTAGAATATAAAGTCACATGAAATTTGGATGAGGTTTTGAACATATTTCAAGTGGTTTCAAGGCATGATCATAGCCTAAGTATGACTAGCAGTATAAGGCCTATTGTACAAAACAACCTATAATGGCCTAATGAGGGGTCAAGATCATTTAAAAAGATGGTATATATATTTAAATAATTAAAATAGTTGTGATAGGTCATTTTAAGTGTTTTTAAAAAGTTTTAAGTCAATACTTAAAGGAAAAATCATGATAACTTGTAGTAAGGATTCCTTTGTACATAGAATGGAGTGTTACAAAACCAAGAAGAGATTTCATGTAATTTTTGGCATGTGTAACGTTTACATGAGATCCTAAAAAATTCATAAATTTTTTGTAAGGTTCCTAAATTTCCTTAATTTTTCTTTTTTAAAAGATGAGGGACAATCCCTTATGAATGATTGCTAAGAAGAGAAAGAAATCAAAACCCTCTAAAAAACCTTATAATGAACCAATAACAAAGATATAATAGGTTATTTATTAGAATGTTACTTTTGAATTATTTTTATTTTTTTATCATGTAAATTAATCTTCAAGGTCTCATCATATGGTTTTGGTTTTTCTTGATAGTGAGTAGAAGCTATAGGAAAACCCTTGTTTTCAAGAATTTTAATGTAGCAAGTAGGGTTGACTAGGTCAAAGCATGAAAATGGATAGAGGATGATGTGTAATACTCATATTTTATTCCCATGAATTTTATAATAAATTTTTATGCCAAATTTTTTTTATATTGGTCATGGGATTTAGCTTATCTCTAAATAGACCTAATGAGCATAATAATGAGAAAACTAGGTGAGAATGAGGATGAAATTAAGGATTTGTTTCAAAGAACTAGGGATGGATCCTAATGAATTATGAAATTATTAAATATATATCCATCTTATTCCATTTCTTTTATAGGTGTTTATAATTATTATACTTGATCAAAAATTTGTCATCAAAATAGTCTATCTAAAATAGGAAAGTCTATGTAGAGTGATGTAGTGAAATTGGTCTGTAAGACCAATATTGATATATGACTATGCAATATATATTCTAAAATATTATATAAGGATGATAAAGTTTTAAAAAACCAATTTAAATATCAAATATTTTTCCCCATATGTGTTCTAAGATTTGATTTTCTTGACTATGTTTTTGATGCTACAAGCAACTTTCTGTGTGTATGTGAAAATGATGTTTATGAGTCATTTTTCAATAAGGTTAAGGATAAAATTATATTTAAGGTGTTAAAAGGACCCATAATATAAATTTAATGTATTTTTATTCATTTCAAGTTGAAATTATTTTATGGAGTCAAATGCATTTGAATGTTTGTTAATAGTGTTTGGTGGTTTTGAGTAAGCCATTTATAGGAGTGTTCCTGAGGCCTTTTGGACTATGTCGAGAAGAAAAAATAATATATGGAGGTATTTTAATTAATTAATATAATATTAATATTATTTTATGTATCTTTTATGCTTCAAATTTTTTTATATGGTTCAAATTTGTAAGATAGACATTCTCATAGTAAGAAAGCCTATTGACAAGTAGACCTAATTGGACGGTTCAAGGAGTGAAAAGAGCCAAATGGTGTTATGGACATAATTAGATATTAGTATTGGTATATTAAATTTAAATATTAATTTTTTAATCCATTTGTAAACTCTCATAGTGTACAAATTAGGTCAAAATGAAACATGTGCTTAGGGAAGGCCTAATTGCATTAGGTCTCTATTAGGCCTAATGGTGGCTTTAGCCCTTAAGGGTAATGAACGACCTATGTAATGTTTTTTGTAATTTTTAATCATGTGTATTGATATTTTTAAATCATAATTAAATTATTTAATGGTTATTTACCAGACAATATGGGTGTGATAAATAATCAAGTATAAAATCAAGGCTTAATAAGTTTATATTGACTAGTTTGAATATCAAGCTATTGAGCGAAAGATATAAAGTTTTGGAGAATAGGTTAAGGGAGTGAAGAGAATAATGTAAATGAGATTAATATTCCATGAGTATATAAATATATTTTATTAATGTTTTTATCAATTTTATTTGACCTATCTCTACCAAGGAAAGGGCTAATTGAGTGAGAATCCATAATAGGTTGTTTGAGAGAGAAACAAGTGTGAAAAGAGTGAATAGAGGAAGTCATATATAGTTGAGTAATAAATAGGTTTCCAATGGTGATCATATATTTAATTTTTATGAGTTTTTTCTATGTTTTCTATGGGTTTAGAGCCTCCTTGTAGGTTGAAGCTTACTAAAATCACTTGTTGAGTTGGTGCTTGACTAGTGAGGGGTTGGTACTCCTTATGGGGTTGGTGTCTCTCTAAAAGTGTTATTAAATGATTATATGATAGTATTAAAAATTTTTAATCAATTTTTTATTTCCCTAATGTTTTACCATATATGTCTCATGTCCTTATGTTATTTTCATTCTTAGATGCTTGTGTATGCACTAAATGATGTATGTAAGTAAATGAATGCTTCATGAATCTTAAGTGAAATTGAAGGACTACTTTTAGTATAAATGTTTCATACACATATAATTATTTTTAATTAATATAGATTTTATCATATCATGTCATTTAAATTAGGTTTTACTACCTAAATGAGTTTCTAAATAAGATAACATGGTTAGTCAAGCATAAGGTGGTTTTTCTACAAGAAAAGCTATGTTGTTCAATGGATCTAGATATGCAATTTGGAGTGTTAATATGACAGCATATATAATTTATAAAGGTTATTATGTTTTTAAATAATTATTTTTTTGGTATATTTCACCCCCCATTCCTCCTATGGATGCAAAAAGTAAGAAGGCTAGTGACAATAACTCAAAAGCAAAAAGGCATGTGGTTCTAATTAAGCCATTTGTAGTAGTGTTCCTAAGGCCTTTTGGATTGTGTGGTGAAGACCAAATCATCTATGGAGGTATTTTAAGTCATTAATATTCTATTCATATGATTTTATATATGGTTGATGTGGGAAAGTTTTGTATATGGTTCAAAGTTGTAAGACAATCTTTCTAGCAGTAAGAAGGTCTATTGACGAGTAAACCTAATTGGATGGTTTAAGGAGTGAAAAGAGACAAATGGTGTTGGGGACATAAGGATATATTAGTATGGGAATATTTAAGTGACATTTCTTTTATCCATTGGTAAAGGGTCATAGTGTTCAAATGAGGTCTGATTGAAACATGTGCTTAGGGAAGGCCTAATTGAATTAGGTCTCTTTTAGACCTAATGGTGGTTTTAACCCTTAAGGATAATGAAAATCATATTTAATGTTTGTTTAACTTGTGAAAAATGTGTACTAAAACATTTCAATAATAATCCAAGTATGGTGAGGTTCTTGGCTGACCAATATGGGAGTGAGAAAGAATTAAGTATAAAGTCAAGGCCTAATAAGCATATTTTGACTAGTAGAATATTAGGCTATTAACTGAAGGATATAGAGTTTTGGAGAATAGGTTAAAGGATTTAATATCATTATATAACTGATCTAAATATTTCATGATTATATTACTATGTTTTTAAAGTGTTGATCAAGGTCATTTGACCTACCTTTGCCAAGGAGAGGGTTGATTGAGCGAAAAGGCCTAATAGGTTGTTTAAGAGGAAGAAGTGTTAGAGGAGAAAACAGAGGAGGTAATATTATATTGAGTAATAAATAGGTTCCAAATGGTTATTATATATTCAAGGTAGCTAAGTTGGTGCTTTTTTGCCTAGGTGCTTGGATCCTTCTTCCAGATCAAAGTTTATTAAAACCACTAGTTGAGTTGGTGCTTGACTAGTGAGGGTTTGGTGATCCTTATGGGGTTGGTTCCTCACTAAAAGGGTGATTAAGTTATTATATGACAATATTCAAAGTTTTTTATTAGTGGTTTTTATTCCCCTAGATGGTTTCCCACATATATCTCATGTCCTTAAGTTATTTGATTTCTTAGATGCTTGTGTATGCACTAAATGATGTATGTAAGTTAATGAACACTTCATGAATCTTAAGTGAAACTGAAGGACTGATTTTAATACAACTAATTCATCTCATATTAGTAGTTATACTTATAACATTTGGTATTAGATTATGTCTTTTAAACGAGGTTTTACAACTTATACCAAATTCTAAACAATCTAACATGGCTAGTCAAGCACAAGGTGGTTTTTTAACAAGTAAATATCCATTGTTTAATGGATCCAATTAAGCCTTTTTGAGTGTTAGGATGAGAACATATCTAATGTATCAATGTCATGATGTTTGTAAATAAATCTTGGATGGTTATATTTCACCCCCTATTCCTCCTATGCATGTAATAATTTATAAGGTTAGTGATAATAACTAAAAAGCAATAAATGACATTATGTGTGGCTTTTCAAAGGTAGAACTTGTGAATGTAATGCATTATATATCTACCCAAAAAAATGTGGGATAATTTGAAAACTATTAATGAGTGATATTTCAAGGTCAAATTAGCAAAGTTACAAACCCATAGATGACAATTTGAAAGTCTAAATATGAATGAACATGAGACTATTGTAGCCTACTTATTGAGGGTTTATGAAGTGATCAACATCATAAGAGGTATAGGAGAAGAATTGAATGATAATATTATTTTTAATTTTTTTTAAAAGTCTCTAACTCTCAGTTGATTCTGAGTTATGTGTTGAAGAAATGAATGATCTAGACAAGCTAGAGATGGATGGAATTTATGGAACTCTAATAGCTTGTGAGATGAGGACAAGTGAAGGAAGACATGCAAAGAAGGAATTTGCATTCAAGTCAGAAAAGAAGCTAAAAGAGAAGAAGTAAAAATGTAAGAAATTAAAATATAATTATAAATATGACATTGATGATTATTATTTGATAGATATGTTGGAAAAAAGTTGAATAAATGTTTAGGTAAGTACAAGGGCAAGTTGCCTTTTAAATGCTTCAATTGTAGAGAGGTTGGACACTTCTACAAAAAATATCTTCATAATAATAATAATAATAAAAATGATGATGAAGAGCATGATGAATATCATGATGATGATAAAAATTCTTATAAATATGATCAGATCAATAATAACTTTACAAGGTATGACAACAACAAATGATTCTTCAAACATTAAAGGAGTCTTTAAACCAATAGATGTTACAAATCATCTAATAAGAGTGAGAGAAGTGATTAAAAGAGTGATCATGAAGGTGATGGTCCTAATATAAATGAGGTTCTATTCATGGATTAATAAGAAAGATACTCAAATCTAGAAGAATCCATATACATTGGAGGTGTTGATGATTCAGATGAAGAAGGAGATGATGTGGCTTTTGAGGCTAAGTTGAAGAATACTCTAGAAGAATTGAAGATGTTAAAGAAAAATAAGAGGGTGATGAGATCCTTTATAAAATAATATTAGGATCAAACAAACTTGTTTGAAGATAGATTATGTAACAATTCCAAGGAATAGAAGGAAAGAGTCAAATAGGTAGAAAGTCAAGTTGAAATTGTGATTACAGGACTAGAGGAAAAAGAAGAAGAATGTGTAAGTTGTGTAGTTGAAGTGAACTATTTGATAGTTGAATTGAAATAATAATCAAATAAGGTCAAGTCCTTTTTGAATTTTTAAGAAAGTACTAATGATCTAGATAACCTTCTGATTGGTCCAAAGACTAATAATGTCAAACTAGGCCTTGTCTTCTTTGAAGATCAAGACAAGGACACTAATGTGATAAAAAGGTAAAAAAAGAACCAATTAATGAGGATAATGATAGAATAAAGGTCAATACTATTATTAATTATAATAGTATAATTTATGCTAATCCTTTCAATGGATATTTTTATTCATGTAACTAATTTGAACATAGATCGAGGCATTGCAGAAGGCCCTTCAACAATGAATTTTCAAGGAACTATGAGGAGAAAAACTATCCAAGAGGTATGGGACATGTTTTATTTCCATCTACAAGGATAATATGTTTCATTTTTCATAAGGTTGGTCATATGAAAAAATACTATAAGCATGACTTCTTAAAATAAGACAAGAAATTTGAGGCTTTAGAACACAAGAAAAAAGACAAAATAGTAAGTGGAAATACAAGGTAGATAAGGTTGGTAAATAGTCTACAATTACAAGTGGAGTATTTTCCATGGCAGAGCAAAATCAAGATGTAAAGGAGTGCCAATAATTTTCTCTATGAGTTCACTTTATTAATTAAGGTGTAAATACAAATACATCAAGCTAGAATGTTACTCAATCAAAGATTGTGAAGGTCAATATAGAAGGACAAATAAAACATAAAATTATTAGGAATGAATTTCTATCCTACAAGAACATGAATATCTAGGAATCTTCTGAACTTATTCTTTTCTAGTTCTCTATAGAGGAGTTGACTCCATTTGGCTTCATGAATGCAGTCATCTATTAAGAAAGAGGCATGAAAGATGATCAATCATAGGAGGTTTTTTCTTGTCTTAAGAGACCTTCAAATTCAAGTTTCAATCAAAGAAGTTTGTTACAAGTGTGATCACAAGAGACAAGTCATAAAACATTTGTATGATGACTTGATCAAACTAAGTCATAGTTTTGAAAATGTCTTGAATTTTCAGGGTGAGAAAGGGAGTCAACCATGTCTCATGAGTAGCTATGTGACCCTATTTTGTGTTAAATTTTTTGATAGAAAGGATTGATGAGTTTGTTTGAAATAAAAAGTATGTTATTTTAAGTCCAATGATGAAAAAGTTATCAAGAAGATGAACCTTTGTGACTAATGTCAAAAGGGGGAGAAAGTTCATATTTTTAGATCAAGTATTGATTAATATCCATCTTGAAGGAAAGATAATGATCTAATATGATTAAGAGTGTTTTCCATCAATGACAAAAGGAGTTATTTTTGAGTTATGTTCCTAGTGTTGGTATTAAGAAATAAATGTTATCATTGATGTCAAATTTAAGCTGAATGCCCTTCATGTTAAAAGTCATATTTGATGTCATAATTGTTGAAGATATGTGTGATAAAGAAGCTTTGTTTATATATTTATAAAAAAATTGAAGGCAACCTAGTATTTTTTCTAAGGTTTGATGACATATCAAGATCATGTTCAAGATATAAGGGAAGCATCTTGATTGATCTCTAAGTATTGAGGAGCATACAAGGTAATGACATGGGTTAACAAGTCCTTGTAATATATATGAGGTATTGGTACAAGGTTTTGATGTGACATATCTCATCAAGTCTATTGATAATAGCTTTGTCTTTAGATAACCATGTTTGAAGAATGATATCATGGAGAACTAGCTTGTTTGTGAACTCTTAGTACTAGGTATCTTGAGTAGCTTGGTCTAATTCTAAGATAAAGTGAATGAATTATAAATCATTTTGATTTGGATCAATATAGGTATAATAAAGTGTTATAATCCATGCTAACACTAAGTAATAGATAAATAATTATATAGATGAGTTTTAAGGATTAGTTTTGAGGCTTAAGATTTGATGAATTGGCATAAGTCTAGTAGCATGATGAGTTGAGCCATTTGAGACCTATGTGATCAAGTCAGGTAGGTTATGGGTAGTATCTAAGGATAAATTAAATTTTTATGAGGTTTTAAATATATTTTAGGTGGTTTTAATTCATGGTTATAGCCTAAGTATGATAGGTATTATAAGGCATAGTGTATAAAGTGACCTATAATGGCCTAGTGAGGAGCATACAAGGTAATGACATGGGTTAACAAGACCTTGTAATATATATGAGGTATTGGTACAAGGTTTTTATGTGACATATCTCATCAAGTCTATTGATAATAGCCTTGTCTTTAGATAACCATGTTTGAAGAATGATATCATGGAGAACTAGCTTGTTTTTGAACTCTTAGTACTAGGTATCTTGAGTATCTTGGTCTAATTCAATATAGGTATAATAAAGTGTTATAATCTATGTTCACACTGAGTAATAGATAAATAATTCTATAGATGACTTTTAAGGATTAGTTTTGAGGCTAAAGACTTAATGATTTGGCATAAGTCTAGTAGCATGATGAGCTGAGCCATTTGAGACCTATGTGATCAAGTTAGGTATGTTATGGGTAGTATTTAAGGTTAACTTACATTTTTATGAGGTTTTAAATATAGTTTAAGTTGTTTTAATTCGTGTTTATAGCCTAAGTATGATAGGTATTATAAGGCATAGTGTATAAAGTGACCTATAGTGGCCTAGTGAGGGGTCAAGATCATTTATAAAGATGGAAGAGATATTGATAGAATTAAAATAGGATTTAAAGGTCATATTAAGTTTTTGGAGAAATTTTTAATTTAATACCTAAATGAGAAAGCATGAAAACATGTAATAAGGTTCCTTGTGTGCATAGAATGGGGTCTTGCAAACCCAAGAAGAGATTTATTGTACTCATTAGCATGTGTAACAATTACATGAGATCCTAAGAAATTAATATAATTTTTTGAAGGTCCCTATATTTATTTTCATATAATTATTTTTGAAGATGAGGGGAAATCCTTTATGAATGATTGTTAAGTAGAAAAACCAGTAAAAACTCTCTGAAAACCCTTATAATGACCCAACAAGAAACATATAATTGGTTATCATCAAAAATTGTCCTTTTGACCTAGTTTGATTTTTTTAATATGTAAATTACTCTTCAATTTCTTCTCAGATGGTTTTGGTTTTTCTTGATACCAAGTAGAAACTACATGAAAATCCTTATTTTCATGAATCTTTATGTAAAAGCCAAGGTCGATTAGATCAAATCATGAAAATGGATGGAATATGATTTTTAAGACTCATATTTTATTCAAATTAAATTTTATAAGTAGTTTTAAGAACAAAAATGTGTTAGGCTAGTCATTGAAGTTAGTCTATGGATAAACAAGCCTAATGAGAGAATAGTGAGAAAGCTAGGCAAGAATGTATTGAAGTTGTTGCCAGAATCTAGATAATGCGAAAGTAATGGAGACGTGATCACATGAGATGAAGCAATTGCACACCACATAGATGCTAAAGAAATTTGAAATTATACAAGAATATAAATTGCACAAGACAAAATGGATAAAACTAAAATCTAATTAACATGAGATGGCCAAAGTGAGGACTACAAATAGGAGAGTACGTAAGTAACTCCTCCACAAAAGGTGGACAAGGGACCCCAAGAATAGGTTGTAACTCCTCCATGAAAGGTGGTGACAAGGTGCTGAGAATAGAGAAGTAACTCCCATCAAGGGAGTTATTTATGACATTCTTATGACACCTATGACACATCTATGACACAGACCTCCACATAAGCTAGCCTATCCCACAAATGCAGGAAAACTCCACGTATTTACAAGAAATACAATTTCCCTAATTAAAAAATAGGGAAACATAAAAACCTACACTAATACCCCCCATAAGTGTAGCTTAGGTGGGTAGTGTGGAAATAAAAAAAGGGTCCCGACAACTAGGCCTGATGAGGTACCCATGTACAAATACAATGTCCCACAAGATAGAGAAAAGGAGAAAACTCATAGGAAAAAAACTCCCCACCCCCCAAAAAGAGAGATATAAAAGAAAACAAGAGGCTAGAAGACCCCCCCAAAGATGATGCTACTACAGATGTGGACCGCACCCCAAGAAGAGCTCGTAGATAATTGAACTTGCTCTCAGTGAAAGGTTTGGTGAAGATGTCTGCAACCTGCTTTGAAGACTAGCAGAATATCAAGTCAATGACCTAACTATGAATAAGCTCCCAAATGAAATGCATGTGAATCTCTATGTGCTTGGTCCACTAGTGCTGAACTAGATTCTTGAAAATTTGAATGGTACTTCGGTTGTCATAATAAAAGTTGGTGGGCTACTTGATAGGAATGCCAAACTCAGAAAGTATCCCCTAAAGTTAAATAGCCTCAATAGCTACATGAATAACTCCCCTGTACTCTGCCTCTATGGATGATATAGCAATAGCATTTTGCTTCTTACTAGACCAACTGATAGGACCAGAACCTAAAGAGAAACTGTAACCAAAAGTGGACTTTCGAGCTTGTGAATTGACAGCCCAATTTCAATTTGTATATCCAACCAAGTCAACCTCTATGTCAAATCTGTAACAAATCTTGTATTTATGTGAACCCTATATGTAATGCAAGATCCTCTTAACTACTTTATAATGTAGCTCATGAGGTTCCTACATGAATCTGTAGACAAGTCCCACTCTATATATGATATGTCAGGCCTAGTGTGAGTCAAGTAGATGAGACTACCAACAAGTTGTCGATACTGAGTGGCATCAACCAATGGTGAAGAATAGTCAGCCTCAAGCTTGACTCCTGATAGAAAGGGAGTCAGAGATGGCTTGTAATCATCCATGTGAAACCAAGCCAATAATTCAAGAGTATACTTAGGTTGTGCAATAGAAATCCTTAAATCTGATTGTGAGATCTTGATCCCAAGGAAGTAGTGCAACAAACCCAAGTCTGTAATGTTAAATCTATCTTGGAGAGATGCCTTCACCACTATAAAATCTGATGAAGAACTCTTGGTGATCAAAAGGTCATCAACATATAGAACCAAAATTAGGAGTGAATCATCCTACTACAAAAAGTAGACATTGGGATCAGAATGGCACCTAGTGAAACCCACTATGAGAAGGAAGGAATCCATCTTGGCATATAAATCCCAAGGGGCCTATTTGAGGCCATAGATAGATTTCCTACATCTGCATACTAAGGAAGAATCTTAAACAAATTCTAGTGGCTCCTCCATGTAGATCTCCTCTAGGTCTTCGTGAAGAAAGGCACTCTTCACATCCATCTAGTGCACATCCCAACTATGTGTTGCGGCAATAGCCAAGGTGAGTTGGATAGAAGTCATCTTTGCAACAAGTGCAAAGGTTTTTGAGTAGTCAATGCCTACCACCTGTGAGAAACCCTTGGTGACCAATCACACCTTGTACTTATCAACTAACCCATCTGCTACAAACTTGGTCTGATATATCCACCTACATAGAACCATCTTTCTTCCCTTAGGAAGTGAAGTCAAATCCCAAGTGTGATTTTTGATTAAGGAAGAATATTCTTCCACTATAGCACTATCCCACTCAGGTACCCCAGATGCCTCTCAAAAATTCTATGGATCCAAAACTGAAGAAAATAAGGCATGTGGATCTTTTTTTAAATCCCCCTAGTACGTATGTCATCTCCGAGATCTCCTGCCCAAGTGCCAGCACTCTTAAGTGTCTGTCTAGCCCAAAGTGGCCTAGAAGTGGGTGAGTCAGGTTCTAACTCCTCATCCTTTGATTGACTAGAGGTGGATGACTCTACATCACTATCCTTGCTATCTAAATTTGAAGAAGAGGATGTCTCTAGCTTGAGAACCTACTGTGGCTGATCTGAATTTGATGAGGAATCATCATGATGAAGTAGATCCGATGAGGGAGAAGAAGTGTCAAGTTTTGAGTCTCTAAGACTCTCCTAAAAGTGGAAACTTCTCTCGATGAACAACTCATGAGTGAATGGATCTAGAAGGTGATACCCCTTAATACCATCTAGATATCCTACAAAGATGCAAGGCTTGGACTGATGTTTCATAGCTTTGTGTTTCTTCTTTGAAATGCAGGCCATGGCTGGGGATCCAAAAACCCTAAGGTGCTCAACATCAGATTTCCTTTTATGCCAAGCTTCAAAGGGTGTTATCCCTTTCAAAGCTTTATGAGGAACCCTATTTTGAATGTAGCAAGCACAATTGATGGCTTTGGCCCAGTACTATGGTGCTAAGGATTTGGAGTGAATCATACAGCTACCCATCTCTTTCAAGAACCTATTCTTGCATTCTACAAACCCATTCTATGAAGGACTATAAGTGACTATGTGCTACAAATCAATCCCCTCTATGGTGCAAAAATACTCAAACTTGATGTTGACATACTCCCCTCCATTATCAATTCAAAGAACCTTGATGGATTTCTCACTTTATTTATCAACAAGATCCTTGAAGTCTAGAAAATTTTCAAACACTTTAGACTTTTGTTTGAGAAAATATATCCAAGTGTACCTAGAGAAATCATAAATGAAAGTGAGGATGTACTTGGCCCTTGTGAATGATGGTTTGGGAAAGGGTCCTGATACATCACTATGGACTAAATCCAAAGGTTGTGAAGCCCTCCAAGCTTTGACTTTGTTAAATTTTGCTTTGGGATGCTTCCCAAGGGAACACCCCTCGCAAAGTCCTTTTGAGAATTGGACATGAGGCAATCTAATGACCATGTCATTTTTGCAAAGTTTCTCAAAGTAATGGTAGTTAAGGTGGGAAAACCACTCATGCCACAATTTGTTAACTCCATTTGATTGAGTCAGCAATGTTGTTGGAGAAGAATCTGATGCAAAATGTGAGAAGGTGTATAGCCTGGCTTGGTGATCTGCCCTACCCACTGCCACTGTAGTATCACTATGCAACTCCTTGATAGCCACTAAATCTGGTTAAATCTCAACTCTCATGCCTAGACTAATGTGAGTGATTTGGTACACTGATAGGAGATTGGTTGAAAGAGAAGGAACACTTAGAACATTATTGAATGTTCCTCCTTCCATTTCAACTAACCCTCTCCCTGCATAAGAATCTAATGTGTCATCACCCAAACTAATTGAAGTCATGCTACAAGGCTCTAAAGATGAAAACTCAACTAATGAAGAGCCCATGTGGTGAAAAGCACCCAAGTCAATGACCCATGAAGATGTAGAATTTGTTATAGATACAAGGGCCTTACCCTTTTCTTTCTCCTTACCCTTGCCTTTTACCTTGGTAGAATCTTGGGTAGATGAATTTTGCTTGATGGACTCAGGAACACCTATGTTGTTCTTCTCTAGAAGATGAGTTAGGTGATCTATTTGTTTTTTCATGCATTTGTGTTCATCATGCCCTATATTTTTACAATAGGCACACTTAACCTTCTCCTTATTAGGTTTAGCATTGGAGGAGGAAGACTCAGTGTTGTTTTTGGTAGGATTGTTGTTTTCTTTCTTCTTCTCCTTATCCTTGTTCTTTTTCTTCTTCTCCTTTGTTGAAGTCTTGTCCTTACCATTTCTAGCTATCAAAGCTTAGGGTTGAGTAGACTTCATTGTGCCCATTTTAATTAGCTTATATTTCTCCCTAGTCAAGTCAGCAATGAATGAATCCAAAGAAGGCATTTTCCATGTAGTGCCAAGGGCACTTTTTGTGGCATGGAAAGTGGAGACAAAGACTGAATAGCTTGGACCTTACTTTGTGAGAATAGAAAGAATGAGTTGATAATCTTTCTTCTCTATCCCACATTCTTTAAATTAAAATCTAAGGGCCTTAAACATAGTGAATAAGTCCTGTAAGGTGTTAAGGTTGCTAGGACTTAGACTTATGAGTTCATTTTCGAGCTCATGACCTCTCATCCCATCAAGCTTCCCACATAAGTTTTCCAAGGTGTCCCATATGTCATTGGAAGTCTTGGAGGATTATAAATAGAAGAGAATTTTTGGAGACATAGACAAGCTCAGTAATCCATAGGCTTCATCACTACGGTTGTAGCACTTGACCTTTTCAGCATCAGTGTTGGGTTCTACTTCAGTACCCATGGTGATCCTATACAACCCTTTGCTTATAAGAATGATTGACATTTTAACCTTTAATTTATTATATTTGAAGGGTGTTAGGGGTTTAAGTTGAAAATAATCCATTTTAAAGCTGAATTTAGGTGAAGTTGTGTTGATTGCAAGTTGTGAAATTATGCAGAAAGGAGAATGAAAGCAAAGATTTGCAAGTTGTGAAAAGCAATCACACCCCCCAAAATATTGAGCCCCCCCCCCCCCCAAATATGCAAGTTCACACTCAAAATACATTAGGCTCAGCTGAGAATGTGTCTTAAAGTAATCAGTGCAAGACTTAAGTAAACAGGACGTCGGACTCAATCGAAAATGCGTCCCGAGAGACCCAAATTTTAGGCACTTTATAAAATAGTGAGTTTTTAACGAATAACAATACTATGATGTTGATAATTAAATTACAAACACTTTTTCAAAAAATGGCACCCAGATCTGAGCTACCGTTTGCAAGATATTAAAGGTCCAATTTTCTCGTAAACTAGTGTTTTGGCAAAAAAAGCACTAAAACATTTTAAAAATGCATGTTATGAGAGAGAAAGTGGCCTTTCAACCTCTCATTATATTTGGCATAGAATGAGGAATCCAAAGGAGGTTTGTGTGAGGGGAAATTGGCCTCTCACCAACTTGGGCCTCACCCTTCATCTTCGTAGGTTGAAGATACAAGTTTTAAATGAAAAACCCCCAAACTACCAAACTATCTAAAAAACTAAATATTCAATAAAATTGACTGATCTTTGTTTTAAAATTCAATTTTAAACTAAAAAATAATAAAGCATAGACAAAATGAAGGATTGCCAAGTGTCCAAGGGGTGCCACATGGGACGCCAAGCAAGGAAAGGGTGCCAAAAACAAACACAGTCCAGATTTTGATCAGAGAAAAACAAAATAAAAATATGAAGACTTGTTGGAAGCCATACGACCTACTTGGCACCTTTATGGAAGGACTATGAAATGGCAGAACTGAAGGATAAAAACAAAAGTTTGGAATAGACCAGAAGTTTGGCGTGGAGTGTTGAAGGCATGGTGCAGACCAGAAGAAGGTTGGCACAGACCAGAAGCTTGGTGTGGATGTTCAACAGTGCTACGCTTGGACTGATGTAGAAATTATGCTCTACCAGAAGAGTTTCCAATGCCCTCACCAAAAAATAGAACTCAAAAAGAAGCTCATAGCAGAGGTGGCACACAGGTCAGAGGTATGAAGAGGCTTGCAATAAAGTCAGCGCCTCCAATGTCCAAAAAGCAAACTAGATAGCATAAATATATCTTTTCCTATAGAATGACCAAAAGAAAAAGAATTCTACTACCTTTGCTAAAGCCACAACAGATCTAGACAAGATGTCTTGGCAAATTCTAACTCAGAAGCAATTTTTTTGAATAAATTTCCTTATGGATTTGCATGAGTTTTCAAAAAAATCTACCAAAACAACAGAGTTAAGCAACAAAAAAAACTACTAAGAAAGTAAAGTAAGAATTTCAGAATAGCATAACTAGACACACGATTACCAGAGTGGCTCTAATACCATATCGAAGTTATTGCTAGAATCTGGATAATGCGAATGAAATGGAGATGTGATCACACGAGATGAATAAAGTGCACACCACATAGATCCTAAAGCAATTTGAAATTATAAAAGAAGCTAAATTTCACAAGACAAAATGGGTAAAACCAAAATTTGATTAACATGAGATGACCAAAGTGAGGACTACAAGTAGGAGAGCATGTAAGTAACTCCTCTACAAAAGGTGGATAAGGCACCCCAAGAATAGACTGTAACTCCTCCATGAAAGGTGGTGAGAAGGTGCTAAGAATAGAGAAGTAACTCCCATCAAGGGAGTTACTTATGACATTCTTATGATACCTATGACACATATATGACACACACCTCCACATAAGCTAGCATATCCCACAAATGAAAGAAAACTCCATGTATGCACAAGAAATACAATTTCCCTAATTAAAAAATAGGGAAAAATAAAAACCTACACTAATAGATGAGTTTTAAGGATTGATGAGTTTGTTGGAAATAAAAAGTATGTTGTTTTAAGTCCAATGATGAAAAAGTTATCAAGAAGATGAACCTTTGTGACTAATGTCAAAATGGGGAGAAAGTTCATATTTTTAGATCAAGTATTGATTAATATCCATCTTGAAGGAAAGATAATGATCTAATATGATTAAGAGTGTTTTCCATCAATGACAAAAGGAGTTATTTTCGAGTTATGTTCCTAGTGTTGGTATTAATAAATAAATGTTATCATTGATGTCAAATTCAAGTTGAATGTCCTTCATGTTAAAATTCATATTTGATGTCATGATTGGTGAAGAGATGTGTGATAAAGAAGCTTTTTTTATATATTTACAAAAAAATTGAAGGCAACCTGCTATTGTTTCTAAGGTTTGATGACATATCAAGATCATGTTCAAGATGTAAGGGAAGCATCTTGATTGATCTCTAAGTATTGAGGAGCATACAAGGTAATGACATGGGTTAACAAGACCTTGTAATATATATGAGGTATTGGTACAAGGTTTTTATGTGACATATCTCATCAAGTCTATTGATAATAGCCTTGTCTTTAGATAACCATGTTTGAAGAATGATATCATGGAGAACTAGCTTGTTTTTGAACTCTTAGTACTAGGTATCTTGAGTATCTTGGTCTAATTCAATATAGGTATAATAAAGTGTTATAATCTATGTTCACACTGAGTAATAGATAAATAATTCTATAGATGACTTTTAAGGATTAGTTTTGAGGCTAAAGACTTAATGATTTGGCATAAGTCTAGTAGCATGATGAGCTGAGCCATTTGAGACCTATGTGATCAAGTTAGGTATGTTATGGGTAGTATTTAAGGTTAACTTACATTTTTATGAGGTTTTAAATATAGTTTAAGTTGTTTTAATTCGTGTTTATAGCCTAAGTATGATAGGTATTATAAGGCATAGTGTATAAAGTGACCTATAGTGGCCTAGTGAGGGGTCAAGATCATTTATAAAGATGGAAGAGATATTGATAGAATTAAAATAGGATTTAAAGGTCATATTAAGTTTTTGGAGAAATTTTTAATTTAATACCTAAATGAGAAAGCATGAAAACATGTAATAAGGTTCCTTGTGTGCATAGAATGGGGTCTTGCAAACCCAAGAAGAGATTTATTGTACTCATTAGCATGTGTAACAATTACATGAGATCCTAAGAAATTAATATAATTTTTTGAAGGTCCCTATATTTATTTTCATATAATTATTTTTGAAGATGAGGGGAAATCCTTTATGAATGATTGTTAAGTAGAAAAACCAGTAAAAACTCTCTGAAAACCCTTATAATGACCCAACAAGAAACATATAATTGGTTATCATCAAAAATTGTCCTTTTGACCTAGTTTGATTTTTTTAATATGTAAATTACTCTTCAATTTCTTCTCAGATGGTTTTGGTTTTTCTTGATACCAAGTAGAAACTACATGAAAATCCTTATTTTCATGAATCTTTATGTAAAAGCCAAGGTCGATTAGATCAAATCATGAAAATGGATGGAATATGATTTTTAAGACTCATATTTTATTCAAATTAAATTTTATAAGTAGTTTTAAGAACAAAAATGTGTTAGGCTAGTCATTGAAGTTAGTCTATGGATAAACAAGCCTAATGAGAGAATAGTGAGAAAGCTAGGCAAGAATGGGAATGAGATTAGTGGTTGGTGGAAGAAGAATAGGGATGGATAATAATTCATGGGAAAATTATTAAATAACTATCCATACTTTCCCTTTTTTTTATAAGTGTTTATAATGCCTATACTCAGTCAAAAAGTTCATCAAATTGGTTTGTTTAAAACAGGAAAGTCTATGTATAGTGAAGTAGTGAGATTGGTCTATAAAACCAATATTGATATATGAACATGCAATATATATTTTAAAATATTGTATAATGATACTAAATTTTCAAAAAAACACATTTTAATATCAAAAAAGTGTTCCCATAGGTGTCCTAAGAGTTAATTTTCTTGACTATGTTTTTGATGCTAAATGCAATTTTTTGTGTGTATGTGAAAATGATGTTTCTGAGTAATTTTTAACCAAGGTGAAAGATAAAAGGATATTTAAGATATTATAAATGACTAAAATTAACATTTAAATAAATTATTATTCATTTTAAGTTCATATTAAAGTATGGAGAGTCAAATGCATTTGACTATTTGTTAATAATGTTTGGTGGTTCTAAGTAAGCCATTTGTAAGAGTGTTCCTGAGGCCTTTTGGCCTATGTGGTGAATAAAATATCATATATGGAGGTGTTTTAAATCAATAAAATCATATTAATATGATTTTTTATGGGTTTTGTTTCAAAATTTTGTATATGGTTTAATGTTTCAAGATAGACTTTTTGGCAGTAAGAAGGCCTATTAACAAGTAGACCTAATTAGATGGTTCAAGGAGTGAAAAGACACAAATGTTGTTGGGTAAATAATTAAGATTATTATGTGTATATTAATGTTAAATATTAGGTGATTGATCCATTTTTAAATTCTCAGGGTGTTTGAACGATGTCTAATTGAAATGTGTGCTTAACGAAGGCCTAATTCCATTAGGTCTTTATTAAGCCTAATGGCAGTTTCAACCCTTAAGAGTAATTACCTACCTATTTAATGTTTTTTTAACTTTTTAAATGTGTGTATTTATCTATTTAAATAATAATACAATTATGGTGAGGTTATTGGCTGACTAATATGGGTGTGAGAAAGAATCAAGTATAAACTCAAGGCCTAATAAGATTATTTTGACTAGTTAGAATATTAATCTATTGAGTGAAGCATATAGAGTTTTTAAGAATAGGTTAAAGGTTAAAATATCATTATATAACTGAGATTAATATTACATGAGTATCTAACTATGGTTGTGTAGGTTTTGAGGAAGGTCATTTGACCTATCTCTACCAAGGAGATGGCTAATTATGTGAGAAAGCCTAATAGGCTATTTGAGAGAGAGAGAGAAGTTTGAGAAGAGAAAATATAGGAGGTCATGTTCAATTTATAAAGTAACAAGTGTCCAAGGGTGATAAAAAATTCAAAGTATTTGATTTGGTGGTTATTTACCTAGGGGGTTGGATCTTCCTTCCAAGTTGAACTTTGCTAAAATTACTAGTTGAGTTGATGCTTGACTAGTGAGGGGTTGGTTCTCCTTATGAGTTCGGTGGCTCACTAGGGTTTTATTTCCCTATAGGTTTTCCCACATATATCTCATGTCGTAATGTTGTTTACTTCCTTAAAATGCTTATGTATGCACTAAATGGTGTATGTAAGTAAACAAATGTTTCATGAATCTTAACTAAAATTTAAGGACTGATTTTAATAAAAATAATTCACCCCCCTCTCAGTATCTATACTTCTAACACTCATAGTGAAATAAAAAAATATGACTCAATAATAAATAAAATAATTACCAAACAAGACTACCTTGGATAAACATCTATAAGTGCACAAAAGCATATAATCTAGAAAATAAGCACAAATTAAATATTATAAATAAAAAAACTATCTAAAGTGAAAACACATAGTATGAAAATAATGAATGTGAAGAAATATAGAGCATGTGCATATGAGATTGTTCTATATGTTTTTTCTCTCTTTATTTTTATCTAGCATGATCTACCATCATCTACCCTATAATTCTCTCCCCCTATAGTACTTAGTTTATCGTAATTGATCATGCATCAACATTAGACAAGTACACAATACTTAGTCCATTGTTATTTATAAATATGTGAAAAATAACTAACAAAAACATATATAATTGTTAATATACCATTTACATCATATTTCATTAAAATAAATCACAATCATATGTTTTAATCTAGATCATTAATACTAAAAATAAGAATATAAATTGGAAAAATGCAATATCTTATAAAAAAACATATGAATCATCTCATAATAATAAACTATACAAATCAATAGCCCCAGAATAATTGTTTAAAATAATGTTGTTTTCTAAGGTGAATTCAATATGTAACACTTACAGGTTAGTCAATTTCCTTTGTTGAATATGAGTAATTCAAAGATTAAAATGTCTTCGAGAATAAAAATGGTTGGATAGAAATGGAAAAAAAGTATATGCCAATAGAAACAAAGGTTATTAACTAACCAACTTCCCCTATTACAAAATCCTCCTTCAAATAATGAAGATATATCACCTTCCTAACCCTAACCAAACTCATAACTCTCTAATTACATCTCAAAACTAAGTTTATAAAGTTAACGAGCCTCAATTAATTTATTCTCATGCCAAAACACCTTCTACTAGTGGTCTTACTACTTAACATTCATGTGGTCCACCTTGTCACAACATTGAATGTCCTCAAGAGGAAAATAGGGCTAAATACCAATTTATTTTAACTACTTATTGTTGAGATAAACACACCCCATTTTACTAAAAATGTGGACTGTATGAAAATTTGGATCATTCACCCTAGATAAATAATTTACCATTACCATCACATGTAATAAATACCTTTTTATGACTTAAAATATTTAAGAGTCATGTTAGTTCATGACAAATACTAACAAGGTGATTTTTAATTATTTCATTAATCTCTAGTCATTAAAATTTTTCAAGATCCAATTTGTTTAAAAAGTGATATTTTTAAGGGTTACATTCAAAGACCCAAGCTATGATCCTTAAAACCCAATAAAAGTGGCTCAATTAAGGTTTTGGAGTCATGGTATTATTTAGCTATGTTAAAATTCATATTTGATACTATGATATACCTTGATTTTATGTCTTAGACTGGGGTCCAAGTCAGATTATGTACTCAAAGTTTACATATTCAAATTCATCCCTTTAATTTCATCTGATGGTTTGCTAACTTTTACTTTTTTTTGTTTATATAGGAACCCAAAGCCAACTTGGCCTCAATCAACACGTAATAGTGTTGCATGCATTATTCACTAGCCACATAAAGGTTAGACCTTTGTCATGTATCTTTTAGATTTTTAAAAGTATCACAACCCAATGACCTAATAATAGCATGTCATTTGGATTTCAAGTACAATATTTTAAGTTCAAGGAAAATTTTTAAAGCCTCATGACCAAACGATCCAGTGGGTGTCTATCACTTATCATTCAATCACAACAATCTTGTTCACAAAGAATTTATAATTCAATCAAAATGTTCCATGTGGCATCCACTCATGGCCCTCTAAGGATCCTATTATTTTATAAAAATATCATGACCCCATGATCTAATAATAGCATGCTACTTGGCACTTATTTGTAGCATTTTAAGTTCAAGGAGGGGTCATAACCCAATCAAAACGTGCCATATGGCACATATTCATAACTTTCTAAGACCTTGATTACTTTATAAAGCCCCATGAATAATTCATCTAATAGTATTGTGTGACATAAAACTTAGTTTCACCCTTCATGGCCCCCATAGCTAAGCTACAATTTTTAATTTCAACAGTACTATGATTGCACAACAAGATGCCACTTGTCACTTAGTCTCTCAATGTTGGGTAGTTAAAAGTGACATGAAATCCACTTTAAAATTTGGCACAATAAGTTGTAGACACATGGACCCATATCTCATGGTAATAATTTAATCAAATGAAATATTAAAGTCCAAAGAAGAGAGATACAATAAAAATATGACACTTGGCAAAGTTTTATAGTGTTTGAATCCATTGAATGTTTTATATAATAAAATTATGTGATAATGTGAGCCAATGAGAGCTTTCCACTTGGCATACTAGTAGAAGTACCAAGGCCATGGAAACATAGAGATTAAATTCATAAAACCACATAATATTTAGAGAAGATAAATCAAATCAAGAGATTACACTTAGGAGGGTATCACACAATCCACTCAGATTGTTTAATGTTCAAACTAGAACGCTAAAGTGAATCAAAAGGCACCAAGTGTTGAGTATGTCTTAAGTATGAAACCTAGGTTGTACATATATATCCATTAAGTTTTGGTTGTAGGTGAAAACTAAACGTTGATAGAGCTCATCGTGGCAATTATAGATCCTAGTCATTTCACTAAAAAGTCAAGCATATGATACTATACCAATGGATAAAGCAAATGTAGTTATTGATTGATTTTTCAAAATAGGATTTCAAATCCATTAGAATAAAATTGAAGATTCATATGGAATTTAAATCAAATCAAGTTAAATATATTTACCATATTTGAATGAACCTATAGCAACTCTAATACCCAAAATGTTTTCTAGAGCCTAGTGTAGAGTGTTAAACCCAATTCCTCAAAAGGAGAATTAGAAACAATTTGGTGAATGGTCTAGAAACTATGTAGTGAATTTATAAATTTTCAAAGGCAAATGGGAAACATGGGGGAAGGTTCTAATAGAAATTACACAGTTTAAAAGTATAATATACCTTTCAAATAATCTAAAAATAAAAACAACAATAATGAGCCCCTAGTCAATATGATGCTTGATATAAATGTATGCAAATTGGCCTTTTTAAATTTGTGTAGGGTCTATAACATGAAATGACATGGAGAATTAGATTGCATAGAATATTTTAAAGCCTCTGAAGTGTTCTGAGGTGAGCTAGAAATTTATGATGTTATCCTATACAATCAAGGCAATATCAACAATCTCAAAAATATAAGATCACATTATAATGGGTCAAAATATACTAACTTATGGTTGAAACTTATGACTTTATAGATGAGGAATATAATGAGCCTAAAAAATTAATGAGATCCACACTTTCCAACAGTACCAAATGAACTATTATACCTTGAGAAATAGAGCTCAAAAGGAACTTGCAATGACCTCCACACCACCTAACAAAGTTAATACTCCCCTAGATCATAGAACCAATAACGACCCTCCTCCCCTAAAGGGAAAGGATACTTAAATAACTATAGAGTTGGATACAACTAGATCCAAAGGTGGATAAAAATTGTGGAAGATAGGAAGAAGATCAAAGACAACATTACTTTACATGAGCTTCCTCAAATCACTAAACAACATGATTTACTACTAAAATCATTAACTAGGAATTTATACAAAGATAAATACAAATATATGAATGTAAATGTGGTAATGTAAAAAATTAAGGCTGGGTTTTCTCTTTTTTTGTTAATTATTATAATATTTGGGAAGAATATGCATAATTATTTACTTGATTCTAGAACATCTACTAACATAATTCCTGCAAGTATTTGTGACAAGTTGGGACTAAGTCCAATCAAGTCTGATAGAGTTATTATCCAATTAGATAAGTCAAATTTCAAGGTGGTAGGATAATTATTGAAAATTCATATATATCTTGCTCGTGAACCCTGAATTTAGTATTTCATCAACATTCAAGTCATAGAAATCCTAGAATCATATGGGATAGTGTTGAGTAGAGACTATACAAAATCCTTGAATAGTTACATGTCAATAGATTAATAAAATATGCAGATACATTTCATGGGTGTGTCAAATCTAATATGAATCAATTAAGAGCTGAGGATGAAGTTCATGATAATATATTATAATGCAAAGAATAAGACCTGTAAATTTCCAATCTACTTAGGTATATATACTCTTGATACTGCCAATTTGAATGAATGTAGTTCAATGACCAAGGATGAAGGTTTTTTTATGATGTAATTCAATGGTGTGAGATCAAAACAAGGCTTAAGGGTAGATATCATATTAACAAACCTAGTTGGTAAATAATATTTAACATCTTATTGACTTTAATTTTTGTGCACAAATAATCTTACAAAGTATGAGGCCCTAATCCTAGGACTTCAATTCAACATCAAGCATAGGGTAAGTCAATTATTAGTGTGTGGTGATTTAAAATTATTCATTAAGAAGGTATGTAGTCAAAACCAATGCAAGCTTTCTCATATAAATAAATATAAATTTAGAGCATGGGATTTGAATGAGAGTTTTAAAGTATTTAACATTACCTCTATACACGAGGATCTAAATCAATTAGTGGATGTGTTTGTCTCTAAAAAAATAAATATATTTATGCCCAAAGATATCAAAATTTAAAAGTTTACAATCAAAATAATATCATTCCCTTCCATGCTAAACAATGTCAATCACTTCCAAGTGTTTGATGATGATAAGAAAATCATTAATTTCATGACTGCTTCTAGAATATTTGAGTCACATATAATTTATTAATGTTAAGAATAGACTAAAAAGGAGGTTAATACTAATGAAAATGGAATACTCCAACTTAATAATAATAGAATTCCTAAGGGCATGGTCTCTCTAGAAAAGATATTTGATCGAGATAAGACCACGGATGATTCTAAAGTACCCAAAGTAAGTGGTAATGATTACAAGAAAATTAATATAGGTTAATTAGTAAATCCATAAAACATAACCTTCACTATGGTTGTCTAAATAAAGAGTTAACTAAATCAATTGAAATATTGTATTGATTCAAGGATGTCCTTAAATAGTCTTATGAAGATCTCAAAGTATTTGACACCCAGGTCATCACTCACATGATCCCTTTTAAAGAAATAAGTAAACCCTTAAATTAAAGGCAAATAAACTTGAATGTAATTATGGATCCTCTAATTTATGATTAATTTAATAATTTACTAAATGTAAGGATTGTTTTTCTAATCAAGCACTCCACATGGGTGGCAAACCTAGTTTTAGCTAGGAAGAAGAATGGTGAAATTAGACTCTATGTAGATTTTTAAAATATCAATAGATCACTAAAAAAGGATAATTAACCATTGTAATATTTTTATGAGGTAATTTAAATCATTATTGGATTTGAAATGATGTCCTTTTTAGATGGCTTCTCTGATTATAACTAGGTGTTGGTCAATAAAGAAGATAGGATGAAGACTACCTTCATTACCAAGTGTGGAATGTTTTTTGTCACTTTGATTTGAACCCCTTGATGATATTGCTATATATCATCATCCAAGTGTCACAATGGAAAAATATCACTTGTCATGGGTAAATAATTTAGGTGAGATAAATCTCTATAAGGGTTAGCTCCCTTGATTCACTCTTTGTAACACTCTCCTATATATTAATTTAACATGAAAAGGGTTAAAAAGGAAAATTAATAAAACTAAAAGCTAATCAATCAATATATAATTTCCTCATATTAAATTAAATTATACTACTTAAAGTAAAAAAAATCCTTTCTCACATAAGACTCACAACACAAGACAAATTGGTACATTAATGTTTCATATGCTAATTTCAAAAGGTATCTTGATACATAAGATGGTAATGAATGATTAATTTTTATAATAAAATTATGAACCAATTATAAATCACATATACACTTAAAATATAACAATAACAAATACTTTTAATAATTACTCTTTTGTACCCTTGGTGAACAATTAATGATAATATGCTAGAAAAGATCATCTTCTACTAGACAAGACCAACAAGATTGAAACAAAAATCAATTGTAAAACATGTAAGTATAAAAAATAACTTATTTAATTTATTCAAGAGATAATAAATTACAAAATTTTCTATGGTTTCATCATTAACCAATGGAGGCTACTCAATATAACCAAAAAGGTCAATATTTATAGCATTTGGAAGAGGGGTGAGACAAGGGAAGTCCAAAGGTCACTTGGAAACGTATAAAACTAATAAAATAGGTTAAATTTGTATTATAAATATATTTTAAATCAACCATGTAATTTAAATAAGTCCAAGTGTCCATACAAGTCATTAAACTTATGAAAAGTGGCATGAAACTCCTCATTCTAGCTCAAAAAATTGCATTCATGATTTGGACCTATTTAAACATCCCACAAATAACTAGCGATAGGTCTAATAATTTGGATGAAAGGGAAGGATTTTATACATTACTATACATAAATTGGTTGTATTCTTACTCATTTTAAACTCTTGGAAGGAAGCCATCACTGCCTATAGTGTAAAAAATTCCTATTTTTTATCACCCCTCACACTTGCATCAAAATTAGAATTATTTTTGCATAAAAATAACTGGTATGTAGTTGATTACACATATAAATACCCTACATGGACTTATAATACTTATGTGTACCTTAAAAGGACATCCACTTGAGGGTTTCACACTTCTTACCCTTATGTTCACTATGCCAATTTTTATTGGCTGAGATGAGACCTCTAGTTTAGACATTTATGAATTTTTTATTGGAATTAAAACTACCATTTGGAGTTATTAAAAGTCATAATATTCCTCTCAAACTTGATTTCATCTTTAGAAATCTTTTATAACCTATAAAACACACAAAATGGTCAAAAATATATTGTTTTGCACCTTGTCCATATAATTATATATAGCTCAAAAAGTATGGGATGGATATTAAGTGATTCATTTAAAATTTATAGTCACTTTCATGGTCAAACAATTTCATATGGATATCTCTCCAAGCTTTTTTCTCCATCAGGTCTTAACTGAGGCTTTTCAAGGGTTTTAGGTAGTTTTATTTCTTAAGATTTGCTCATAAAACCCTGATGTCAGAAATACCAATAAATTCAAAAAAAATTATGTCAGGGGACCCTATTAAATCCTATAGACTCCTTTGGTTCCCCTTTAAATTCTTAGAAGAGATACGATCACTTGAAATCACCTTATCAAACTTGTTTCCATCTTTCCTACATACTTAGATTGTTTCTGAGTTAAAATTAGCTTTCCTATGGGTATCTTCACATAAAAAAATATTTAAAATGTATAATTATATCTCCTTAACATTTCCTAATCATATATATATCATATATCATTCTATAATTGAAATTACTTCTCATTTGGCATTTGGCTTGAACCTTGCCTAATAGGTTTGTCTACACCATTAAGTATCTAGACCTTCTCATAAGGATTATTCCCTTTGTGGGATTAGATTAATGTTTTATTTTATGTTTCTAAACATAAAAAATAACCCTAAAACCTTCCAAATCACCCTAAAACCTTCCATGTACTCTATCCCATCTCCTCTTCTCATTCACCAATTAGGCCTAGCTGAGACCCTTAGGGTTTGACTACATATGGTTGTGCACCATAAACTTATAGCATTTTATCATAAATATTAATAAAAATTAATATTTTTGAAAGCTCAATGCATTTTACTATATCATACCCAATTATCACATGATGTTTCCAAGGAACCCAACACCCATTTAGGTCATATTTTCTCCATTTTTTACCTTTATGCATGCCTAAAAGTGGCCTACCTTTGAGACAAATCATAGGATATCTACCATAATTTTCCAAGAAAACCACTTAAATTATGGTTATCCTTTGGTCTTGAGGACACAATAAACAAAAATTCAGGTCAAAATGATCTCTCTACCACCTTCAAACATCTAAACTCCTAAGGCAAAATTTCAAAGCATTGACTGTGTGTAGAAATAGCATGTAGACTGTATAGTTCATAATTTGAGCCTTTAATTTTAATTATTTTAATTATTTAGAGTTAATTAAGTTTTTATACATCATTTTTTATTTTTTAAAAACCCATTTATAACTCTACCTTATGATAAACCCTCTCCCATCCTTGAAACCTCAAGACTGTGTCCAACCTAACTATGTTTCCTGCTTCCTTCCTGAAAGATGACCCTCCAATGATAATTAAAAGATGTTTTGTAATAAATAATGTTTATTTAATATTTAAAATGAAAAAAAAACATTTATCTTATTTATATTACTCAAATTTACCTATTGAGCAACATGGGTTTCTTAGCTCATTGTACAAACTCCTACCAATGACTACGAGGAAGAGTGGGTGGTCATCCTAAAGGGAGTCATGGAGCTTGTTAAAAGAATTTATAAATAAATAATTAACTATTTTACACTATAATAAAACCATTATTCACCTCCTAATCATACTCACTTCCTTACCCTCAACATGACTTCTAGTCAATTATAGGTGCAAATAGGGTTGTAAGGGACCTGTGTAGGATTTTTACACATTCAAATATTTGTGGAGATCATAATTGAATTTTATAAGGTGATATTAGGTTAATTTAGTCTATTAAACATCCATTTAACCCTTACCTACACTTTTAACTCACCAAACTAAGTTCTCCTTTTCATGACTAAGATACTCTACCAAATGATTGTTGAAGGTGTCTATTAACTATTTGAAACTTGGTCTTGATGTTTAAAGGACTTATTTGAATATATATAGGTCAAAAGTTATGTATTTTCACTATATTCAACATTATATTAACTTTTATAGGCTAAAACACCATAAACCAATTTTATTGAGTCACTAACTACCTTCCCAACTGTAGGTGCATATTTCTCTGTATGGACACCTATAGGTAGCCATAGTTTTTGAAAAAATATGTATCAACTTCTTCTTGATGACCTTAATACCATTTATATACCATTAAATAAATTTTAATATTATATCCATGAGATTGTGTTCATTTTTCTCCTTAATGTGTCAAAAGGCTACTCACAACTACAAACCTATAAATGTTATTGTAGTGTTTCAATCTTTTTAAGGACATACTTGAGGCTCTCCATTTCCACCTTCCACTCACCTTTGATCCTCCATTATTGATTAAAAATATCTCCATGATATAATATATCAAAATCACCTATTTTTATTTTTTATAAATGTTTTCAAACATATTATAGGGTGCCTACAAAAACCCCTTGGACCTATATTTTCTCATTTTTTGGATTTAGTCTCAAAACTCAGTCATTTGTCCTTTGAACATGGTATACCTTTTCTATTTGTCGGTCAAACACTCCAAGTAGATATTAAATGTCAAATTCACTTACGAGGATATAAAATAAATATTTTTTTATGTTTTAACATCCCAAAAAGGACTCATACATCTCTCCCAGGGTCACTTGTAGGTGATTATTTAGTATATATAGGTAGTGAGTGTGGAATATAGAAACAAAGATGGATAAAAGACCTCATGGGAATATAAAAATCATTTTCAAATTATCTAATACATTATTTACATCAAAGAAACCTAAATTAACGGTGAAAAACATCTATCCCAACATGAAAACTCTTGTAAATAGTTGGAACAAGGTAAGCAGGAGTATCTCATGATTGTTTGGTATGATAAATGAGTTTTTAACCACATTTTTGACTTATTTAACAATTATATTAACTATATTCATATATTAATCACTTTAACCAATTGATACACCATGATTACAACTCCATGAATAATATGGACAAGCTTATACATGTGATTGTGAGTGTAATTGTGGAAAAGGTTGACTGTGAGGAATGGAAAGGTTGAAAGTTGCTCCAAAGTGTCAAATGGTGAAACCAAACATGGAATTAGGTGAATTATATGTATATAAGACTTATGAGACACCATATTCCAACTACATGAGACCTTTATAGCAAACCAACATTTTTCAAATAAGAACTTTGATTGAGACTACACATGGTGGTACCTTCCTTTCAACATGAGATAAATTTACCATCAAAACACCATGAAACATTAAAATAAGTATTTATATCATATGTTAATTTACAAAACATCATTTTGAGTCAACATCACCAACGGCTTCGTACAGATTTGACCAAAGTGGAGCAAAACCTATAGGGTGCATGAAACAACTAGCATAAAAGTATAGTCAAGTTTATGAGGATGGTTCATAAATAATAGTTAATCAATCCTTAAATTATTTATATGTAAATTAATTTCTTTTAGTATAATAACACATCCAAAAATCATTTTCTCTGAAACTTCTTCAATTGTCTGTATCAAGTGCATACCTAATGGTCACTTTTGTATGTCTAGAAATGCAAAGAATCAGAATGGTTTTGGCTTAAAAATGGCACTTCAAGAAACAATAAAAAATTTATATTAGTTTTATTAATATTAATATTCCTTAAATGATCTTCTCCCATGTGACACACTTCCCCACGAGCCGTACAAGTGCCAAATGCTCCCTTTTTTAGTTAGTTTCTTGAATTTTAGATAGACAACCTAAAATATTCTGATGTAACTGGCATCCTTGATAGTTAATGTGACCTTATTAATGTTTTAGTGGAAAAAAAAAACCTAGGAACTTTAGGAGCCATTCCACTTGCATTTATGACCCCTAAAATCCCACTAAATGAACCAAAATGATAAATAAATTTATGAAAACTTGAATAAGGCTATAAATACATTAGATAACATCAAATGATCCATAATATATCCTATAAAAAAGTATTAGACCCCTATAACATCTAAAATACCAACTTTTTTACCTATAGGAGTCCAAATTTGACCTTATAGTCAAATTTATTCAATAATGTTCACATACAGAAGTATGCCTTTAAAATTCATTAATGTCAAAGATACATTTCAATGTACCATGGATCATGTATTCCAAGGAATAATAGGTAAGTGAATTAATAATTACATGGATGACTTGACCATTTTCTCTAAAAATAGGAAAGATCACATATTGCACCTCCAACAAGTTCTAGAGAACTATAGAACCTTTGGTATATCTATGAACCCTAATAAGAGTATCTTTTGTGTAAGGTAAGCTCTAGGGACATGTAATCATGAAGGATGGTATGGATTTTAACCCTAATATAATTAATGTTATTTTTAAGGTTGATTTAGCTGATATAAAAAAAGAGTTAAAATCATTTTTCAAAAATATTAAATTTGTATGTAAATTTATTTCAAGTTTTATCAAAATTGTTAGACCCTTGAATGACATGTCAAAAAAGGATGCAAAGATTGATTGGATCCTGAGGCTAAGAAATATTTCCAAGACATCAAGGAGGCCATAGTACATGTACCCATCTTAATTGGCCTATATTTTAGTAAACATTTATACCTTTATTCCTTTACCTCTAATTACATGATTGTTGTTATTTTAATGCAAAAACTAGATGACAAGGAACACTCAATCACCTTCATGATTTCAAAGCTAAAGGATATTGAATTGAGATACCCACTAATAGACAAATAAGCATACATCATGGTAAAGGCCATAAATAAGTTTAGATATTACATCCTTCAAAACATAACTCATGCCATTGTACAATACCCTGCCACTAAACTTATGCTTAAGAAAAATGAATGTGGAGAAAGATGAGGAAAATGGATGACCAAAATCTAAGAATAGAACATTGAGATCAAGTAGGTCAAGATGGTATGGGACAAAGGGTTAATTCATCTAATTACCAATATTGATCCTTATATTTATTTGTTTTAGGTAGAGGTAGACAAGGTATCAATCAAGGATTGGTATAAGGACATTGTATATTACCTATTGAATGGAACTTGCACTTTGGAGTTGAAAAGAGAACAAAGGAGAGAACTCAAGATTAGAAGTTCACACTTTATGATCAAAATAGGAGTGATCTAAAAAAAATACAAAGGGATCTACTTGATATATATGTCCTAAAAAGAAGCTACAAACATACTTAATAACTTCCATGAGAAATTAGGAAGCATGCATGCTTTAGAAAAAACTAGTACCCACAAAATACTTAGAGTAGGCTATTATTAGCCTACAATACTCAAGGATGCACATGATCACATTTTAGTGTGTCATCAATGTTAATTATTTTATATAAGATAATTAAGGGCAACCATGCCTTTACAACCATGATTGAAACTTGGCCATTTGCCCAATACAGACTGGAATTCATTGGGATCATCATTCCCAACTCTTCAATAGGACACACATTTATACTAACAACTACTAACTGTTGCACCAAGTGGACTGAAGCAATTTCCACTAAGAAATATATGGAAATTAATGTCATTAAATCCATATAAGAGAATATTACAACCATATTTGGGACCCCCTTATCTTTGTTGTGTTATAACGTCCTGACTTTCGAATCTACAAAATTCATAGAATTGGCCTATGACAACAAGATTGTTGTCAAGTTTTTCTCAAACCATTATCTGAAAGGAAATGGTGTTGTAGAATTAAAAAATAAGAACTTGATAAATTAAAAAAATAAATCAATAGATAAAAATTCAAGGAAATGGTATTCATTATTGAAATATGCTCTTTGGGTAGATTGAACCAGTTATAAGACAACTTTGAAGTCATCTCCATTTTTACTAGGGTATGGATAACAAACAACATTTCCCATCACATTATAGATACCTAATTATGAGTTAATGGCTAAGTATATGGATGATGATGAAATAATTTATTCAATAATATTAAATATCATCCAAATGGAAGATGCTAGAGATGAAGCCCTCAAGAAGTTCAACAAACACCAGGATATAGTCAAAAGGTGGTTTGATAAAAGGGCCAAAATCAAAATGTTCTGAATCTTAGACTTAGTGTTACTTTGGGACAAATACCTTGAGAAAAAATGCTAGCATGACAAATTCATACCCCTTTGGATTATGCCATATTAAAATGTAGAGATACTAGGTGATAATGCATTCAGAATAAAAGACTTACAAGGAAATACCTTAGCTATATTGGTGAATGGACAAGACTTGAAGCACTACTTCTTGGATACCCCTTTTCACCCCTATAAAGGATGGTGATTTTATATATTATAGTATTAGGTAGGAGTATAATAATTTCCTTTCTATTTTTTTTTCTTGTTGTGTGTTTGGTTTCAGTTCATTTATTTCCTTAGGTTAGTTGTTGTGTGTTATAGCTTAGCAATAAGCCCTCTAGGTAAAGTCCCATGTTTCTCTTGCATTTTCTCTAAGTTATAAAATCTAAAGAGTTTAATATTTAAAAATATTATACATCCTAATGTATGGTCATCTAAAGTGAGAGAATACACCTTGTGTTAGTTTAGAAAATTGAAAGATTCTAATTTTGAAGTTGTCATTTCATGGGATATGTGCTTCTATTATGATTTGTAACCCAGTTCTATCAATCATGCATTGTAATAAATAAATATTTTAAAATTATGAAGGTCCATACATACCAACACTTAATCTCACATCATAATATTGCCTAGGCATAACTCAGTCACTAAGAGCAAATGGTTCTTAAGCAAAAGTTATGAAATCCCTTAAGACCTAGCCAACAAACTAGTTCCAAACCTCCAAGGGTTTGCCAAAAAAAAAACATGTGTATCAAGTTGAAATAAATTTGACACTGTAAATTTCATTCCTTTAAAGGTGATTTGAGTAACCTCCATTAGGGCTATGGATGTGTAGCTGAAAGTAGAATAAGGCCTAGAGTGGAGCCAAAGGTATCTCTATCAAGGCTATGGATGTCTGGCTTACAACATAGAAATGCCCAATCTATCTCCTTAAAATATTAACATAATTATATATATCTAAAATTAATTACATAATACCTATGTTTGAAGCCATAAAGATTGAAGTTGTTGATTTTGAAACCAAAAGGCATGTTGGTCAATTAATTCAAAGCACACACATGGTATGATGGTTTTAATTTTTTAAGGCTTTGATCCTTCAAGTGAAAAGTTTTTAGTTCTGGAGAACCAATTCTAGTATTTTTAACATCTACCAAGGAATGAATACTTGAAATATTATATACTAAACCATAATATCTGAATTTTAACATATTACTATGTTTTTGATAGAGGTCACCATTTGTTGAGATCAACATGGGCCATTTTCGTAAAAATGGGGACTCTATGAAAACTTGGATCATTCACCCTAGATAAATACTTGACCATTACCATAAAATGACTAAAACCCCTTTTTAATGACTTAAAATATTTAAGAGTCATGTTAGTCCATGACAAATCTTAACAAGGTACTTCTTTTTTTTATTTCATTAATGTCTAGTTCATTGAATTTTCTAATGATCCAATTTGTTTAAGAAGTACTTTTTTGAGGGCTTACATTCATATACATAAGTTTTGATCCTTAGAATGAAATTAAGGTGGATTAATTAATGTTTTTGAATCATGGTATTATTTTAGCTATGTTAAAATGTATATTCGATACTATGATATACCTTGATTTTAAGTTTTAGACTAGGGTCCAAGTTGGATTTCATACTCAAAGTTTATGAATTCAGACTCATCCCTTCTCTTTAATCTTATGGTCTTCTAAATTTCACATGTTATTCCTTTATACAAGAACCCAATGCCAACTCAGCCTCAATCAACACATAACATTGTTGCATTTTCTAGTCACTCAGTCATATAAAGTTCTTAACTTTATCATGCATATTTTAACTTTTAAAAAGTCTCATGACCCAAAAACCCAATCATAGTGTGCCACTTGGTGCTTAGTAATTGCTTTTTTAGTTCAAGTTAAAGTTGAAAATTCTCATGACCCAATGATCTAATTGGATTTTTCCACCTATCACTTAATCATAACATTCTAGTTCATAAAGAAGTTATATCTCAATCAAAACATGCCATGTGGCATCTAATTATGGCCCTCTAAGGATAATATTATTTTTTAAAAATAGTGAAACCCCATAATCCAATCACAACATGCCTCTTGATACTTATTCATGTCATTTCAAGTTTAAGTAGCGGTAACAACCCAATCAAAACATGTTATATGCTACCCAGTAATGGCCTTCCAAGACCTTGATTTATTTCTAAATTATCATGACAAAGTGATCCAATCACGTCATGCCACTTGGCACTTGGTCATTCCCTTTTCACCCCTATAGCTAAGGTGCAATGTTTAATTTCATCAATACTATAATTTCATGACAAGATGACACATATAACTTAGTCAATGAATATTGGGTAGCTATAAGTGATGTGGAAGTCACCTTGTACTTTGTAAAATTAAGTCGAGGACATATGGACCCTTATCTCATGGTAATAATGTGATCAAAAGAAACTATGAATCCTACTTAAGAGTGATCCAATAAAAATATGACACTTGGCAAAATTCTGTGGTATTTGTATCCATTAATAGATTCATATAACAAAGCCATGAGATAATGTGAGATAATTAGATCTTTCCAAACATACCAAAGCAGGTGCCTAGTTGATAATGGTCCTAATGTAGAGAAATAGGTAGAGTTATTTATTGATCAAATGATCAAATGGTTGAAAATTTCTAGATTGAATGAGTGGACCAAAGAGACCACGAAGCTAACAAGATTTAAAATCACTTTTGGTTCACTTGAAATATAATTTTTCAATTCAAAATAATAGTCAAAAACTGTAAATATCCTATGGAGTGATTTGGATAAGCCTAAAAGCTCATGGTATCCACCTAGTCCAGTCACCATCCAAAGATTATCTAGGCATTTGGATATTATGGAAGAAAATCGAAGAGGCATTTTCAATGGTACTAAATCTTTCATGTTTGGATGATTCAAATAGAAGTAGTCACATGTGTATCTCAACATTAGTCCCAAGTTGATATGAACCAAGTTTCAAATCATGTATTATAGAAAAATGAAATATACACATGGGAAAATTTTGTTTCTAATTCATAATTTTCTAAGTTTCCATACTTAGCCATTTTAGGCCAAACTATTACCAACATGTTATGCAAGCTCATATGAACCATTCAACTTGATTTTTTTTTTAGAATAATGTGGAAAGATTGAATTCATGATAGATAAAAATGGTTTTTTAAAATTGAGCATTAAGTCGATCCTCTAAAATTTTGGTGCCCTCACGATCGTCACACTTGTAGATATAAAATTGTATAGTTGGTCAAAAATGATAGATGTTCACATGGATGTCAATTTAAAGCTCCAAAAAATATTCATTGTAATTGAAACAATAGCCCCATGTAAATTTAACAATGCAAAATTAATCACACCAAGGAGATCTATGGGTGAGATGCATGTCAAATGGTCAAAAAGTCCTATGAACCAATGAGAGACTAGGCTCAGGGTGGCGACTCCCAAAAGATCTATGATCCATATTTAATTGGATGTCAGGATCTAATGAAGTGAAATGAATTCAAAGAGGTCAATTATCTGAGGTGGTTTTGATATCTAATATAAAAGGAGGTGATCCAGGGTGTTTGACAAAAGTAAATAAATCAAAATATACCTAACTTGACAAGTAGATCGAAAGAACCCAAACTTGAGTCCAACCCAAGTTGGTCGAGGAAGCAAGGAAATAATATTGATGAAGAGTTAGTTAATACCTAACATTGAACAAAGTGCCATAAATATGTAAAAATACAGGAAAACGAATACCCTTATATTAGTTTTCACCTATAGTTATCTCAATTTAATATCCAAGACATAGAGAAAATGACTAACAAAGTGAAAATACCATCCCAAGTCAGGATTTTGATAAACTATCATTAACGATAGGCATGACATGTCCTTGGTAGATCCAAAGATTTTATATTCTTAATGAGATCTAATGAAAGATCAATAGATTATATCTTGGAGATTTAGAAAGTAGTTAGAGCATCTATGTCTAGCCAGATCATGAATTGCCACTTTTGGCAAACTCTTATCTTCTAGTGCATCCTACTAAAAATAGAATGATTCAGAGGTTATCTAGGCAAATCACAAACATCTTACTCATAATGACCTATTTTTATTCTAAAAAAATCTTGATGAAAAATCTCTTGGAGATAAACTTTCATTAATGATCATGAATAATGTGCCTCTCCTCTCCTCTTCCCCCTTATCCTATATTAACCCTTTCTTTCCATTTTGAAAATATCTCTTGAAAACATTAGATTGGATATTTTATTTGATATTTTCTAGAGATAAGACATTCCTTGAGATACTACAAAGTATACTCAACTTGATTAGCCTCAACCTTATCAAGAATTAATGCAATAGGACTTTATTTGCGTATCTTTTGCCTTGAATCCATGTTGGACAAGTCATGCACTATGGCATTATGTGAAGGAAAATATTCCCCATTCATGGTACTTATTTTCTAACAATTTTAAGGGATTTTAAATGGTGTTTTCATTTCTAGGCTAGTGTTCTAATATAAACCTTTGCTATGATACAATTATGTAAACTAGATTGATCTTAAAGTGGTGTAATCTAATATTATCATTTATTGATCTAGTATGGGTTCAATATTATAGGAGTTCTCTTTTATGTTTGGTGAATTACCATATTAAATTTATTATGAGCCCTTACTCTATTTCTAACCCTTTTCTCATGAACCATTAGGCTTAGTTATAGTCTTAGGTGAGCATCAAGGAGGAATTTTGCCTACTCTAGAGGTTCAACCCCAACATAGGTGACCCATAACCTAGGGTTGTTCCCATGTTTGACTATGGTTTGAGTAAGGATGAATGAAAAATCTCCTTTTCTAGCTTAGGGTGGAAATCTAGATAACAATTTTTGGGATGCTTGGTGGGAACCAGGTCTGATAATAGTTTTTGGCACACCCTATGGGATTTAAGTCCAAAGTAGGTGAAGAGTTTTGGTGTTATCTTCCTCTAGTCAACCTTTGGAGGCACATATTGAAACATCATTGGTGAATATAATCTTTCAACTAGTTATAACAATATAGGTAAGCCTTTAGACAAATTTTATTTACATTTGATCTCATTTTATGAGTCTCTATGACTAGATTTAGGGCATAGTTCTACCCTCATTTGGTTGGTGAGCCTCATCACCAATTAAATGGAGATTACCATCCATCCAATCATATTTTTTGGCTCCATGATGATCATATCTATCCTTTATACCAACTACTTACCCCTATAATGAAACTTATACTATCACATCCTTGTTGGTACTTAAGCCAAATATGTTGATATCAGAAGAGGTGATGAGAAAATGGGATAGAGAGATCAATGTGATCCCTTATCATCTGACAAAGAGGATGAGGAAGTCAGTTCAAATTATGACATGTAAGTCAATGGTGGTTAGATAAGAATTTTAATACAATGCTATCAATGATTATTTGTATGAGATGAAGACCTTGATCCAGTGGTGGGTAGCTAGATTATTAAAATGGGAAGGGAAAGATAAATAGTTAAAGTAACCTTATCCTACCATCTGACCCTCCCTTTAGAAAGATTTTTTTTTAAATAAATGAAGATAAGAGAGAGAATCAAGAGGATTCATGCTAATAGTTATACCATGATTCCATGGAACAAATAAATTTGGTTGGCAATCATGCGACCTCTCTATCACATGAAGGTGAAGCCGTCTTAATTGACCAAGCTAAGATATCAAAATAAGACTCATAGATTCATAATTGTGGCCAAAGTATTGTTTTACTTACTTTTCAAGAAGATCCAATTCAACTATATTTTCATAAGGGCAAGCCTTTAGAAGTAGTTATTTTTTTTGAAGATGACATGTTTGAACTTTTTAAGCATGGTTATCAACACTTGTCTTAAACTATAGATATCTCTATACATTTGGAGGCTATAAGTGAGATCAAGTGGCCCCAAGAAGTCAAAACATTATATTCATAACTCTTAGAGGTCAGCCCTATAGATATGTCAAAGGAGACAAAGTGATTTGATCTATGTGTTCATGATTAGTAGTTCAAAAATGGAGGAGAATTGGAGCTATTATTGAAAAATATGTAGTTTTAGGAGTGTGATGATTGGGTTTTGGGTCCATGTTTCTAGCCAAGATACCTAAATTTGGATATGGAGGATATTTTAAGGAATATTATAGTACAAATTGGTGAAATCCTTGAGGAAATGGTCCAATATGTCTACATTAGAGACATGTTTGGCCCTTTCCATTAGCTTGAGCATATGCCAAGGGAATTAGTAGCCAAGCATCCTAACTCAAATATCATGAGATATCAAAGGTAAGGTGTTTTACATCCTATTTCATCACATGTAAGTGATTCCAAATGCTTTCCATTTTACCTAGGTGGAAAGTAATTGTAAACTTTAATCTTGTACATATTAGGTTATATTTCATGCTTTTCTCTAAGTGTCTTTATGCACATTTATTCAATAGGTTAGTTTTTTTTCTTTATTGAATTTACCTTTACGAATTTTATTTTGTTAGTTTGATTTAGTCATTGTGTTTTAAGAGGAAGTCCTAGAAAGAGGTATCCTTGCATCTTATTCATGAATAGCTCAATTAAAGAGGATTGACTTGGATCAGACTAGCAAATAAACTAGGTTGTCAAGCATAACAGGTATGCTTCCATATGAGTTTCCAAAGATGTTAGCCATATTTGGCCCACATACCAAGCACATGCCTAGTTAATAATGGTCCTAGTGTGGAGAAAGAGGCATAGTTCCTAATTGATCAAATGATCAAATTGTTGAACAATTTCTAGATGGAATGAGTGGACCAGAGAGACCATGAAGCTCACAAGTTTTAAAATCACTTTTGGTTCACTTGAAATATAATTTATAAATTATAAATATTGGTTCAAAATTGTATAAATCCTATAGAGTACTCTACATAAGCATGGAAGCTTGTGGAATCCACCTAGTCTACTCATCATCCATATATTATCTAGACATTTAGCTACGATGGCAGAAATGTTGAGAGGCATTTCTTATGGCACTAGATCTTCCACATATGGATTAGTCAAAGAGAATTAGTCATATGGGTCTCTTCAAATTAGTCCCAAGTTGTTATGCACCAATTTTTAGCTCACAATAGTAGAATAATGAAAGATACACATGGGAAGAGTTGGCTTCTAATGTAGAATTTACTAAGTTTCCATACCTAGCAATTTTAGGTCAAACCATTGTCAACACATCGTGTAGGATCATATGAACCAGTCAACTTCAAATTTTTTTGTAGAATCATATGGAAAGATTTAATGGCCAAGAAATAAAAAGGTTTTGATCCTTTAAACATTAGTCCTAACTTTTTTAATGTTGGTGCACTCATGATCTTCACACTTCCAAATATAAAATTGTAAAATTGGTAAAAAATAATAGACATTCACTTAAACGTAAATTTCAAGCTCTAAAAAATAGTTGTTAGAATTCAAATAATAAAGATAATAAAAGTAAATGGCACATGTTTCATCATGTTAAGGATATATATGGGTGATATTTAAGTTAAATGGTCAGTAAATCCTAAGAGCCAATGAGAGACTAGGCTCAGGGTGGTGTGTCCCCAAAGATCTAAGGTCCTCATTTAATTAGATCTTGGGATTTAATGAAGCAAAATTAAGTTAAATAGGTCAATTATCTGAGGTAGTTTTGATATCCAATATAAAAATAGATTGGCCAAGATGTTTGAAGAATTTTTTTAAAGCAAAATGGACCTGACTCAACAAGTAGAGCCGAAGAACCTAAATTTGAGTCTAACTTGAGTTGGTAAAGGAAGCAAGGAAAGAATCTCAATGAATAATTAGTTAAGACTTGGAATTATAAAAAGAATCATATATATGTAAAAATATAGGGAAAAATATAATTAGATTTGTTTTCACCTATAGTTATCTTAGCCTAGGATTCAAGACATAGAGTAGATGAGTAAATAATTGAAAAGACAATCCCAAGTTAGGACTTGAACAAACCATCATTTAGGATAGGCATGATGTGTCCCTAATAGATCCAAAGATTTTATCTTCTTGATGAGATCTAGTGAAAATCAATAGATCAAAGCTTGGGGATTTGGAAAGAAGTTGGAGCATTTATGTTTAGTTGTATCATGACTTGCCACTTTTGGCAAACTCTTGTCTTCTAGTGTAGCCTACTAAAAATAGAATGATTCAAAGGCTATATGGGAAAATCACAAATATCTTGCTCATAATGACCTATTCTATTTGGACCAAAATCCTAGTGAAATGTCTCTTAGAGATGACAAATCATTAATGATCATTAACGACATGCTTATCTTCTTTTCTTCCCCCTTCTCATATATTATCCCTTCCTTTCTATTTTGAAAATATCTCTCAGAGTTATCAAATTGGATATTTTCTTTGATATTTCTAAGAGATGGGACATTCCTTGAGATACTACAAAGTATACTCATCTTGATTAGGCTCAACCCTAACAAGAATTTGTAAGAACTACCTCTTAATGCAATAGGACTTTGTTTGCCTAAATTTTTCCATGAATCCATGTTGAACAAGTTATGCATCATGGAATTATGTGAAATAAAATCTTCCTCATTCATGGTCCTTTTTTAACTCTATTTTAGGGATTTTTAATGTTGTTTTCAAGTCCAGGTTATTGTTCTACTCTAAACCTCTCCTATAATATATTTATATAAACTATCCTAATCTTAAGGCTGTGTAATCTAGTACTATCATTTTCTGATCTAGTGCGGGTTTGAGCTTATGGGAGTTCTCTTTTAAGTTTGGTGCATCACCCTGTTAACTTTATTAGGAGCCCTTACTCTCTTTCTAACCTTTTTCCCATGAACTATTAGGCTTAGTTTTAGTTTTAGGTGAGAATTAAAGAGTAAGCTAGCATATTCTTGAGGTTCAAACCCAACATAGGTAACCCATAGCTTGGGGTTATTCCCATGTTTGAATAGGGTTTGAGTAAGGAGGCCTGAATAATCTCCTTACCTAGTTTAGGGTGCAATTCTGGCCTATAATAGGTCCTAAGGCCACATCATCCCAAAGATGAAAGGGGTCAAGCCATAAAATAGTTATAAAAGAGAGATTAAATAAAGAGATGATACTTGGTAGGGTATCATTAAATCCACCTAAATAGTTCAATGCTCAAAATAGAAGGCTAATATGCATGAAAAAAATTTAAGTGTTGAGTACATGTCAAGTACATCACCTAGGCGGCACACAACTATCCATGAAGTGTTGGTTGTAGGCGTGAATTAAATGATAAAGGGGAATATTTCAAAAGTTGTAAGGCCTAGTTAATTCAATGAAAAATTCAAGCCTATGATAATATTTCACGAGGACAAAGCAAAAGCATTGATTCATTAATTTCTAAAAACAAGATTTTGAAGTAGTTAGAATAAAACTAAAGATCCACCTAATACTTAAATCAAAGTAAGTTAAATATACTTACCATTTATGATTCATATCAATTAGTTAAAATTCTAAATATGAAGTTTAAATCTTATCATTTATGCATTACTTTGCCATCAAAGCATTAGGTTCCTTTAGTTTTTATCTGCTACGAATATCAAAGCATTCTATGAAATTTCTAAAGGATTTTATGCATTTATATGCCAATAAAGCAATATGCAAGCTCATTAAGCATAAAATTGAAAAAATGGCTAAATATGGAACACCTATAACTGGTAACTAGGAACTAGTTCCATTCCTCTACTCCTATGGAATGGGCATCATCTTCTAAGATAGTAATTTCAACTCTATTACATTGGCCATCAATGACAAACATTATAATGACCTATTATACCATGTACAAAGGACTGTAGATAAGGATAGTGATGATGAGTAAGGGTATAATGATGTAGAGGATAGATTAGATATTCTATCACTCAAATTTATAGGCTTCCATAAGGTAACATTAAAGCTAGAGGTACATCCTTGTGTAGACAATCTACCACATGTTTTTTCAGTCTAGGTACATCTTTAACATGATTAAATGTTTGAATTTTGGTCAAGACATTGATTTCATATTTTGGCTATCCTTTCAATCTTACTATGACTTGTCTAAACTAGAGATTGCATACAACTAGGAGACTATGACCGAATGGCTCTGAACCCATGATATTAGATAGGTTTTATGAGAATGGATATAGAATAAGGGGAAGTTCATATGTAAAAAAAAATTAGCTAGATCCCTATTACCCAATTCAATAAAGGGGTAAAAATGGGAATGGCTATGATGAATCAACTGCATGGGACTGAAGATGGAAGCCATGTAGATGAAAATTGGGTTTCTCTTCTATTTGTTATAATACATGATGAAAATACTCCCCCTGTGGGAGAAATCATATCCTAGAAATTGTTATAACAAATTAAGAAATTCATGGCCAACCAAGGGGATTATTTTTATATGATGTCCTACCTAATAGATGTTATCTCCACCACATAGAATCTCCCTCAGTTTAATAATTAGGATCCCAAACTAAAGTGGACTATGCCTCATTCCTTATTTATGGTAAGAGTGTATAAATATATGAGGGTGATGAGGTAAATTGCTAAGCATTTTTATCCAATATTGTATAGATACATCCATAAAAGGGTCATGCTTAGAGTATTAGAGGAAATTAGAGAAACACTGATCACCCTAGGATCCTACTTGTATTAGCTAGACTACACAGTGATAAGGTTAGTTGTAAATAGGATAACCCCCCAAAGTTTTCCCACCATAGTTATAGACAAGTTGGTTTAGTAAGAGATCACCTTTAAATTACTCATAAGGGTGGACAACTTGTGAAAGAATAAGAAGAGAGGAATGGTTCATCCTCAACTATCCAACATTGGCCATTTTAGAATTGAAAATTGGAACTTAGTCATCACTATTGCCAAAAAAAGGCCCACCTTAGAATTTGAAAGGGATGGAAATATGAAATGAGACCTAGAGCATATAACATTCAAATATTTCACCAAGCATAGGCCAACTGGAAGCATCACCTACCATCATGAACTAGAAGATGAGGATAGGTTCTACATAAACACAATAAATAACATAAAGTTGAAACAAAGATAGAAGGCCAAAAATATCTCAAAATTTAAGGGGAGTTTGAAATATGAAGGTTTATATGAATTTTTCAAACCTAAACATGCTCACATAGGATCATCTACTTCCATAGTTCATGTTACTGGTGATGTGGAGGAAATACCAACTAATTCTCAACTTAGTCAGAGGATTTTTCAAGCATTGTCTCCTACTTTGGAGAAGGGAGGAGATAAGATTTTAAAAAGTACTAATTAGGCTTCTATATTAGGAGCAACATCCATCACCCCATCCCAAGAACAAAATTGGCTACAATAGAGAACCAAGATTTGGTTATAGTAGACCTTCCACAGGTCACATTATAATTTGACAAGAAGGACAAAAATATGAAGAGACTAACTAAGAGGAAGGTAACTCATCTAGATTAGATAATTATGTATGAGTCTGATTCAACCCTATTTAAGTTGACTAAGAAAATAAGATCCATGCTTGGCCATCAACAATAGTATGAATAGGACACCATCTCATCTCTAAAAGCATATGGTGATGTAGTTGAATAATTAGTAAAAGGAATGCAATAGAGATAAACTAACCTAGAATAACAACACAAATTTGCATTACTAGAGGAGACCATCACAAAGGTGGAATGGGATATTGAGTTCATGTTTGATATGCTAAATACTTTGTCTTAATACAAAGCAATTGAAGATGAAATATACAACATGATTCTCAAGGTAGAGGTTGCATATGAGATGTATGAGAATAAGGTAATCAACTTGGTCGAGTTGATCAAAATGAAGAAATTTGAGGATTTTAACTTGATCCCATTAGAGAAATTGAGAATTACTCAATGATATATAACTAGATAAAGTAAATATTTGAACCAGTAGATTGAGGACATGATATCCTTAGGCCAGTCTCTCACCTAACTAAAATATAGAGTTATAACTTTATTTAAAGAGGATAAGATGACACACCATGCTAATAATCATGGTTCCATCATCAATAGTGATGCTTTTAGAGCCTAGCTACAAACGTTTATCATCAACTTCAAAAAATAGGCCATGGATAGAGGGGTGACCTTTGGGCATGAGATGGTAGACTTGATAACATATTAAAATTAGATAATGTTAAAATATGTGGCAATAAATGATCCTATAGAACCTCTCATTAGCAAACATGATGCAATGGTAGATCTCACCATTAAATTACTAAAGGAACCTATTATTTATTTGAATTTGATTGACATCGATTACAAAAGATGTTTTAAAGCATGGAAATGATAGATAGAAGCTGAGAAACACTCAAGTTTTAGGCCAAAGATGGTCATCACAAGAGCTTCTTTCTCTTTATTCCCTCTTAATATTTATTCATCTTCTATTACACTAGGAGCTTCATCATCAACCACACTAGTGGGATCCTAGGCTGACACCTTAAGAGTGAATTAATCATTTGATAGTTTCATTTTCATTGATGAGTGTCATGTTTTATTTCTCTCTATATATTGTAAAATATTCTTTCTTAAATAGGGAATATTCCTTAGTTTTTTAGAACATAAAGGACTTTTTTCCCACTAATAAATGCTATATATCTAGTTCTTTTGTAACTAGTGTAACTATATTAGGCATGAAAAAGGCATATGTAGAGCCCCCACCCACAATTATACTTCAGAATAGAACTTTGTGAACTTGATGCAAATAGAAAGAGAAATTACAGTAATTCATTCACTATTTTCATTGCTTTCATATTTTATAATTTCTCAAACTTTACAAATGGCATAGGATGTCATTTATCTAATGGTTAAATATGATAATAGTGTTTTCAATGCATTATGTTAGTTTGTGCTTTCTACTACTCTAAAAAGGTTTGTCTATGTATGTTTTTTTCCTTCTAATCTAAAAATAAATGTGTTTTAAGCAATTTATTTTAGGTAGCCATTCTAAATCATTATTTTTAGATATATGAATTCCAGCACCCCAAAATCACCACTAAATTTAATGTATTTTGAGTTTAACACAAAAATTTCATGAATGCTAGTTTTATTTGCATTGTTATTAGGAATAACTTAAGTAAATTTGTTGGTCTTTTTAATTGCAAGTCAAACCTTTTTTATCTACCCTAATCCTCTCTTTTTTTGAATTTTTTCAACATGGATCACCATAGATTACTATCAATTGTATATATTCACCTATTTTCTTAAGTTTTGGTAATGCATTGTAAATATAAAATAATTTACATCATAAAAATGAAGAAATTTTAGATAAATTATGTCACTACTAAGTTTTTCCTATCCCTATAGCAGGGTCTGCTTGCAGACTAAAGGTGGTAGACACATAATCATTACATTGAAATTGAATTAAGACCTAAGGTCTTCTAATACCTACACTATAAAATGAGAAATCTATATATTTTTTCACATTATATCCTTGACATATATATACATCAATAGGTATTATATGCCAAACCAACAATATATATATTATGAAATCAATTTGTGACGCTTAGATCTAAATATATATAGAATATGGTTAGTCATAACTACAGATGGAGGACTCACCCAAATTAATTTAATAGAATGGAATGTTTAAGGTCTCACACAATCTTATTACAAATTATATGTGTGTATTACTTAATACTTTTTTTATTTATCTAGAAGTTAAAACTATAAAATTTCCTCTATAGAACTCTCTAATGTGTATTTCATATAAGTGACACATATCAATTTTATAGTTCACATTAAGATCAATAAAACATCATAATTATTTTGATTTCTAACAAAAATTTCATCTTAATTTTTGCCTCTAGTGAAGATCTATCACATGAAGTTTTTTTTTGTTTTTATTGACATCAATAATCATTCCATGGTGCTTATCAACATATATCCCCTGAATTATGAACATGATATAAGTTAATTATTGATATCGATATTTTAAAATATATTTTTGTTGACTTATTTTATTTGTGGTGATTTTAATATTATTCAGAGTTCTGGTGACAAAATTTGTCCCCTCTTAATATGGTGGCATGCGTGATAACATTAATCTTTGTTTTATTTCAAAAACCATTAGGTTTGGTATATGATCTTATTACGTAGTGTACATTTAATAATTAGAATTTTATTTACTTGTTCCAATTATCATTTGACACTAATAGGGCCCTTTAGTGGTTGTATCATTTCATTATTTTTTATCAACATGTTCTCTTTTTATTTTTATGATGGGAAAGATGCCATTGTACGCAAAAAAATAATTTAAGATAATATTAATATTTTTTTTAGAGTTTATTAGGGTGGTAAATGTGACACAATAAATTTTAATATCACATCCTTCCTCTTACATGAGGGAACCATCTATTTTAGTACTAGAGTTTAGAATTATGTGATGCATTAACATTATGCTACCACTCAGATCGAGTGATGAAATGGGGTGATCATTACAACCAATACCTTCTTATAACAATATGTAAATAAAAATGTACATGAGTATATAAGTGATTTGATGATGTTGTGATAAAATATTCCAAAATAATCTCTTCTATTATTAAGCATAGTCCTTTTGACTTAAATTTTCACACCATGGAAAACTTATCTCAACCATGGGATTAAAGTTTAAAACAACCAAATATCTAGAAGGGAAAAATTAGAGCTTAACTAAATCATATGAAAATTATGGATTGATCCTTAATAATATTTAAAATCCATCCAATAAAAAAAATCAAGGTAGAAAATAAAAACCATCAAGATTTCTCATCAACATCTCACTAATCTACTTGAAATCTCTTTGATTTTTTATCACTAAAATATAGTGTTCAATACCCTAGGAAATATGGTGGAACACATGCATATGTTTCAATAATATTTGGATGTGGTGCCTCAGAAACATAGGATTAAAAAAAATGATGGCTTTATAATTGTTGAGGAACTATTTAATGCATTGAAATGCATGGCCAATGAAAAATCCCATTGTAATTTATGGTTGCCCTTGTGAATTATTCAAATATACTTAGAATTTTTAATGGAATAATATGCTTATATTTTATAAATAATCCATAAAAAATAAGTCTATAGGTTCTCTTACAAACAAAGGAAATATCAAGTTCATTTGAAAGTCTAGTTATACAAAGCTCATTCGTAGTTGGTACCCAGTCATGATCTTATACTTGTCTTATAAAATCCATGTTAAATTCCTTGTGAATCATCTCCATCCAATATTTATTTCTATTATTAGGATAGATAAAGAGGATTGATTAAAATAGATGCATTTTAGATAATGTTGTTACTTTATGTGAATAAACTGAATGGGTACGGGCTAATTCTTAGTGAGACACTATCCTCAAACTTTATTTTAATAAATCCTACCATATGATTGAGTGTACATTTATATTTTAAATGCTTCAGTATTTACATTATGGCTAAAATTTAATGTCTACAATTCAATTTTGTTTTAAATCTTTGTCTAATCTCATGATCAATGGGATCAAATATAAGTGGTTTAGGCTATTCAATTTCATAAGGAAATGCTTCCATTTAGCACCATAATTGTATGTTTGTACCACATATGCATTAATATATATTATTATTCATAGTTCAAAGAAAAGGCTTACCATGGGTTTATAATTCTTGATCAATCCAATCATCTCATCAATAGTCACTTTGTTGATGATATTTTTCATAGTATTTATGAGAAAGAAGAATATTTCGAAGAGGCATTACATTACCTCAATATGTTTTGCAAATCCTTAGTTTCTAGTTTGAAACGTGTAAAAACCTAATGCTAGAGACAAATTATGTTGCCTATGTTAGAGTGTATTAAATAGTATATCTAGAAGTGGATGGAATAAGAGGAGAGATTCTAATTCATTATATCTAATTTTTCATTGGTATCTCCACTAATAATCTTTGTAAATATGTCATTGAAAAAGTGGAGAAAAAGCTTGAGTATTATATTTCAAAACCTCTTTCTTTGGCTACAAAATTTGAAATAGCTTCTAAAATTTTGATAGAAACTCATGTTTATTACTCTTCTTGTGAGACCCCATCTAAATCCTCTTACATTAAATTGTCAATGAATCTTGGGTATTTCCTTTGGGATAATTCTAAATAAGACTCAGGGTATCATAAGTTTTCTTTGGATATTTGTTGTTTTCATTATGATAAAGGTGGTTTGGAAACTATTTTAATTTATATATTTTTAATTTGTGTGATAAATGGATGGTCCAGGAAATTGATATAAATGAATCCTATAAAATTATTCTACATTACTAAAATGCCTCTCATTCACCATACTATAAATCTAGTTGGAAAAACATCATGTTTCACACCTTTATTATTACCATTGCTCCCATCAATATTGAGGGATATTTTATTGTAAAAAGATTCTATAACAATTTAAAAATTTATAACCCCTATTTAAAATTGGCTAGAAATTATTTTCATTGTATCCTCAACTTTAATGAACACAATATATATTACTCTCCCTTTCTGGTCAATTATAGTTTTTTGTTAGTAGAATTGCAAGTTATGAAAAATTTGAGGATTTTTTTAAAAAGTAATCATATTGTCAAAGAATATATTTCTAATTAGGATTGGGATCCTTGTCATTTAAAAAAATATAATTATAAATTAATAAATTCAAACATACTTTCCATTATGCATATTCAATAAATGACATTTGATGCAATGTTGCATAAGATGGTGTTACAATCTACATGTACTTGGTGGAAGTAATATAGATAATTATGATACTAATATGAAGAGTTATTCCCTAGGTCTCTTCCATCAAATCATGATCCCTTTACTTTATTTTTGTTTTTGGATAAGTTCAATATGTAGTGGAATCTAAATTCTTCAAGTAGGGTTTGGATTTCCATACTAAATAGAATTTGGAATTCAAATCTCAAGACCAATCTCTCACAATTTATTTAGTTCTTGGTTTATCATGGTATTACCATTGGGGAGTAATTTTACATATTTGAAATTCCAAAAACAAGTGTCCCACATGTTATAGACAAATTTCCTTAAAATACCTCTTTTAAACTTGTACCAAAGCTCAATAAACTTAGCATTAGATTCATAGTATTTTTAAGCCATTCCACCCAAAACCATTCTCTTAGCATATGGTTTTTTAGGGTATGATGCTAAATGGCCAATATACATAGATTTTATATGGAATTTATTTAGGGATATAATTTTGTTTCAATTATGGAAATCTACAAGTTTAGTTATTTTTAATAAATAGGAATCATGTTTTTTATTTTTTGTTAATGACAAGGTGATTATTATCTCTTTGGATTTTATATAGATTCAATACGAAGAAGAGAAGGTGCCTATTAAATTTAATATATTTTAAGAGTTTTTAAGGAATTGGGTGATTGATGATTGTAATCAAATCCATGTCCCCATATCCTCATAATGTATCTCCTCCCCTAGTTACCCAGAACTTACAAATCCAATGGAAAAATTAGATCTACTTATCCAAAACATCTAGTCATTGAGGGAATGGTTAGGGAGAGGAATCACATATAGATATATGGGAAGTTTGATACTATTGGTGGATTTATCATGTGTATGGAAGTGATGTAATAGGAAGTGTTATTTATCCACCTTCTCATAATCTAAATATTATTTATTTGGATTCTGTAGACCTTATTCAATATGTATAGGTTGCACTTGATCCTCCTTCAACTAAGATTTCTATATGGAATATATATCTTCCAAAGAATGACTTTCCACCTCCTCTTTCTAGGGATATGGTATGTGCATAACATATTATAAATTTGTATAATGTTGATCTATTTTTTTTATAATTTCACCTACCATGCTTTGCTATTTTTTTTAATCTTGTTTATGTCCTTGGATGTTGAGTTTGGGCCATGAATGTAAACCAACCACTTAGTTTTTGTAGCCATAAATGCACCTTAATTTTTTTTAATTAATAATATTAATACTTATATTTTCCAAAAATAAATTGTGTAAGGTAAACTACTATGATTCTACCTTTTGAATAATTATTTGAGTATTTATTTTTTATCACTTTGCATGAGATAGCAATGTGAATATGATGCGAAAGTATCCTACCATAGCATCCTTATTTTTATAATTATATTATGTATGTTATTTCAATTGAAACCAATATTCACATATAATAATTTCCTTTGTGACCTTGTAATCTTCATATAAAATCTTATTATCATTTTGCATATACTCCTTTATTTTTAATTTCTAAATAAGGGTATTTTTTATAAATTTAATTATAGGTACTATTTTCCATATTATGACTTAAGAATTTATGTTTATTTTTAATATATTGAATAAATAAATTGATTTTAACTAAATACAACAAAAAAACATAGTTATGTTTAACCAAGTTAATGGTTCTATGTAAAATAATCAAATAAACATAAGTAATTTATTAACTAAATAAAAGTATCCTCATAATTTTTAAATAGGTAACTATTATCAATCAAATTTTCACCCCTTGGAAGGTGGTTCAAGCCTTATAAATTTCATGTGACATGGTAACACCTCAAGGTTGAGGGTATCCTATTAGAGAGGTGAATATCTAGGTTAAAGCATCAGACCCTTGATGAATCACTTAAGCTCAAACACTGATCTGATATTTGATAGTAAAAGGGAGAGAAACCTACTCTAATAGAGGTGATACACCAAATATATATTATCAATACCAACAAACTAAAATTAAACTTTAAACAAGAGACTAAAATATACATGACACTAATTCAAATCTTCCTCTCTAAATAAATGTTCTCATAAAGGTTTATGAATAAATGTTGAGCTAGGAGGACTAATCACAAACTCATAAAATGACACTAGTGTAAATAAAACTAACTAGAACTCTACATACCCCATTTGAAAACTTCAAGAGACCTACAAAAATGATTCCAAACTAAAAATGAATGATAAACAAGGAAAAGCATGCTAAGGAAATAAGACTATCACTTAGCAAGATAAACTAATCAAGAATACATATTGAAACCAATCCATGGAGAAGGTAAAACTAGGTTATTATTCATTATTAAAAGTCTTCAAATGGGAAGGATTTCACCATGCCTAGGTGGAGTATACCAACTTAGAAAATCGAGGTTCAATATATAGAAAAAGTGAGAGAAGGACAAAAGGGCTTAGGAGAGATATATGAAAAGTGTTTTATGAGTTAAAACAAGAAAAAAGTTATAAAACTACCACATTATGTCCTTACATATAAGTTTGACTTTTGAAGATGGTCTTATACTATAAATGGCATGGAAGTTTCAAAATTTTCTAAACATCTTACCTAGCTCTCCATAACTACCCTTTACCTTGGCTTGTGAGATGACAAGTGTCTTTGATGGTGGTTAGGTCATTCTGATTTAAATATTTTATATTTTATTGATACCCTTTAATTGATCTATGTAGGTTCCCTTTGACACATTACAGTAGCCTATTGATAGGTGTCTAAAAGTCTCTTCATCTTACTAGGCCAATCTTGATTACAAGTGTTAAAACTTGAATTCATATTCTCCAAATCATTAACTCTATATGGATGGCATATTCACATCATGCCAAACCTAAAAAAAATCACTTGGAGATCTCAACCTGCCCTCAAAAATTCATTTTGGACCAAAAACTCTAAATTGGCCTCATTCCTTGTAACCCTAAAATCATGTAATCGTCGTTGTGTAGAGAAGTGTATGGATGGTAATGATAAAATGAAGGAATATTTAAGGAGATAGTTGTTGGGACCAACATATACCATTTTTTTGAATTGGGACCCTTGAGAAGCCATCAAAATAAAACATGGAAATTTTAGCATGCCAGGGTCTTTTATATAATTTGAAGATCATCCACTTTGTTAAAAGATAGGCCTTTGTTGTCTCAATCTACATTAATCTAGAATAACATTGATAATGAAATTTGTTTGAAATTTTATGTTTTAGGTTCCATGGCATGCATCCTTATGGGTTTTGTATTCTAAAACCCTAGCAAACCCTTATTTCAAATTTGAATAAAGGTAGGAACCAAATTGGTAGGAACCATTTTAAATTCATTAATAAACTTACATATAAAATGCATATTCTAGGTCTAGTCATGTTTTTTAACACAACTTGGCTTATAAAATTGATCCCCTTAATTATTTCCCCCCTTTTAAACATTATTTATGACCTAACTAAATGTCATTGTGTAGGGTCATTTTATATTCCCCAACTTATCCTAAGACTTTAATACTAAGGCCTAGAGATATTCATTAATATAATCATGACCTTAGTTTTAACATCTTAAGCATACATTTTTATTATCTCCATAGTATTAACATTAACTTCCTTGCACTTTTCAAGATATATGGTTATCACTTTATCATGAGAGTTGATCTAACAACATGAAGATAACCCAAAAATTTGACTTAAATAACATGCATCTTTGGTAATTTGATGACCCACACTGACTCTCTAAGACCCTATTGGATAGAGTGAAGAATAATTAAAAATTTAAAGAGATACAATAAGAAAAAAAGATGGACACATGGAACTATTATATTCAACGACTGAAAGGAAAAATGGGCCCACCTGACATGACCACCACTCAATATTAAGTCCCTAGAGCAAGATCCTATAGTTGTCACTTTATTGTGATGTTTGATCCAATGAGGTGAAATAACATTGAGGCCCAAGGAAGCCCCAAAAAAATATCAAGTGGCATCCTCATAGTGGGAATCAAATATTTTATCTAATATAAAATTTATGTTCACATGACCATCATCTAAATGTTTGAAAAGATGAACTTGACGACCACACAATCATCAACTTTAAGCCAAGCAAAATTAAAAATTCACTGGTTTAAACTTGACATCCATGCAAACATCAATTGACACTCATGAGGGTGTATTTGATGTCCATGAGATATTCAATGTTAACCCAATGAAATATATTACTTATTTTTCAAATGACATTCCAAAATCCTATTTTAACTCAGAATTGGCTACTTAATATCAAGGAAATGCTCAAAAGATGTGCAATAATAGGAACCTTCATCCTAAAAAATATGAAAATGATCTCAAATATAAAATTATTAGTCTAGATTCATATGAAATGGTACTCATGTCATTGAGTCATGAACCTTAAACTATGAACTTATGCTAAGTCATATGTTAAAAGGGGAAGCCCTTGCCACACAGAGTGTAAGCTAACCAAAGGTTTTTATATGTGGTGGTCTAAACTATCTAAAACATTGCCCCTTAATTATATGTTTTGAAACATAGGTGTATGTTCCTTAGCCTAAGGTTTATTTTTTGTTTAATTGACCAACATCAGCATGGCTTTACAATTCCATGCCAAGTTTCAGGTATTGAAAGTTAGTGAGAGTGTCCTTTTCATTTTTTTCCTCTCTCTAACTAGGTCTCAATTAGGCCTCCCTACTTAGAGACCAAATTTTTGTTACGGAAAATTACCACATATTTGAAATATAAAATAAACATATGATTCATTTTTATAACCCCATAAATATCATCTATGTCAATTTTGAACCTCTGACACCTTGTATGAATCTCCCATGTAGCTTAAAATAGTCATTTCTAGCCAATTTAATATAATTCTATACCTAAAAATAACAAACAATGGAATGAAATGATGATTAAGATATTTTTAGACATGATTAGTGTCATTTTATATGTCAACCAACTTGCTTGGAATTATTAGAATTGTTTTCTCTCTCATTAGGTCAGATTTAGTCTTCTAGGCTGCCTGAAGGTGTCTTAGGGTCTTAACAATGATTCATATAGTACAATCTAAAAATTTTCAAAAAATACCTAAATATGTAATTTTATGAACCTATATAAAATTACCAAACTCAATTTTCCACCGTGTACTTTGTCATGGAAGATTTGAGCAGAAGATAGTGGCATTTGGGTGGCATACTCTACATTTGTAAGGGTTGAGAGAGACATGAGGCCTGTCTATGGCATCCTAAAGTTTCATATGGATTTCAAAAATTTAGGAATATTAATTATAAACTCATTGAAATTTTTCCATTATTCTCAAAAACTTTATATCTCTTCAAACCTTTTATAATCTTCATCAACTCATGATAGGGTTTTTGAGTAAGTCAATTCTAGTGACCCTAACTAACTGTGTTCACTTCATTTTCTCCACTATAAAAAGGTTATAAACTTTATGGAATTATTTAATACAAATTTAAAAACCACATTAGGTCTCCAAATCTTCATTCCATCCTTTGTTGAACCAACATCCTCTGTCATGACTACATATAGGTCTGTGTATGTAGTTACGCTTGTTAGGCGTAAACAGAGATTGTCAACAATTGATTCACTTATTGTTTCATTCTAAAGGGGCCTCCTATAATAATTTAGTCATAATTAACCATTTAAATTTATTCACATATATTATTACTTATTTTATCCACTCTAAATAAGTAATTTTATATTTCCAAGTAAGGAGGCATGTATATACAGTGACTCCGTAGGTAGGGTTTAGGGTTATGTTTTGACCAATATCATTATCCATTCCTTCATATCTCATTTTTATCTTTGTCTAAACACAAATTATCTCACTTAATTCGACATTCACCTTTTTTATCTTAGTTAATCCACTTGCTTATTCCTTTGTAAGTACACCATCAGTTAACTAGACATTTAAGCAAGGATGTAGATAACCATAAAATGTAGAGACCCTTTTAGGTGGTAAATATGCTCTGTGTAGATATAGTTTACACTTTATGATGCTCCCTAAGTTACATATAACCATTTCATACCTAGGTGAATTTAAATCTACCTTGAGAATACTATATTTCTTTTATAATTCCATGACCAGTTGTAGGTAGTCATCTCCAAGTTTTAGGTATTTTTTTGACATTTGGAAATATATTTTATGAATAAATTCATCATGATTCTAAATGAAATAAACACATATATAAATATAGTTTCGTATTATCTTATTAAACTCTTTCATATACTGAGATTGACATTAGGTCAGTGGTATATGAAATTAGGTTCTTCAACTTGTCTAGACTTCATAGGCTTTCTTTGTGAGATGCTACCTTGTGAGGCTAATTAATCATTTAGAGGTATTAAGGTAACTTTTACGATATTGATAACATGCCAAAACTTTTATCAATTAAATTTTCACCCTTTACAGGTTAGTTTAAACCTTCTAACTTTGATGTAACATGGAACTACCTCAAGGTTGTGGGTACCCTATTAGAGAGATGAGTCTCTAGGTTAAATAGATAGTTCCCCATGATGAATCACTTAATATCAAACACTACTCTAACACTTGCTAGGAAAAGTGAGAGAAACCTAATATAATAGAGGTGATTCACCATATATATCAGATCACTTCCAATCAAATGCAATTAATCATTCATGTTGTACAATAGAACCACCTTAGGGCTTTGGGTGACCCGAATTTGAGGTGGATCTCAAGATTTGGGGCTAATTCCCCTTGATGTACCACTTTGATCAAACTAATACTCACTCTTGGGGGGATGAAAATGAATAAGGATAAATAAAAGTAAATATACTATAGGGGAGATGATACACAAAATATTTTTTCTACTGACACCATTTAACGTGCACTTAAAACCAAAAGAAGCCTATACATACACTTCATTCAATGACAATTTTGATTCCACATCAATATTTCAAGCATGGGGTATTAAAGAGAGCCTAGGATTGGAGGAGTTATATAATAGGACTTATAGAAGCACTCTTGAATAGACTACTCACTACACCTAAAATCCACATTAAACACTTCTTGTTGAACTGCAAAATAAAGATCTCAAACTACATAAGGCACTAAGAAGGATAACATGTGAAGGTAAGGAAAACTACACTTGTACAAGACCAAAAACCACTACATGCACTTAGTGAAATCTTTAATGAGGTAAAAATAACTATCTTTACTATCTCAAGACAAAAATGTAGTAGGTTTTTTCCATACACATGTGAAGAGATCCGTACAATAGACAAAAAGCTAAAATTTATAGAAATTGTGAGAGGAGAGAGAGAAGGGGAAGCTCAAGAGTTATTAAGACACTTTTCAAGAAAGTATAAGGAGTTATGATAGTCATATAATCATTTATGAGATATGTTCTTAATGGAATCAAGGACACATGCCCCTCAAACTTGTTCAACACCTCCACATGTGGCATAGATGCTCTTGTGATTGCATAAGAAATTACCCTCATGATTTGCCTTAAAAAAACTACCTCATCACTACATATGGTTAGGTCTGATGATTCATATAAATGGTAGAGGTTATTGATAAGCCTCTACATGCATTGGATCAGTCTCTAATTGTCCATATTCCTTTAGCCATGCATAATTATCTCTGACAACCCCAAATGACTCATTCCCACACACCTCTCATACTTGGCATGAAAAATGATTACAATACTACAATATAATCCATGCACAAGGAGGTATGACAATTTTAAATAGTGTCTAAGTCATCAAGTTCATCAATCAAGCCTTAAAAATCTTCCCAATTGGAGTTCTCACCCTTTTCACTAAGTGTTCACTATCTGCCCACTAGACTGTCTGAGATGAGGAAGATGGTAGGAAAACTCGAGAGATTAGATGGTTCAATATATAAGGACTTTTAATAAATCCTAATATATTTTCAAAATTTGGTTTCATAATTCACAAGTTCTTCATGCTTCTAAAACACGTAAAATTATCAAAATAAGTCTTGTTAGACCCCATCCATACAGCTGTAGTATAGATCAATTACATGGGGAGGATTCTTATAGAGTCTTCTATCACCTATAATTGGTTTCATGGCATTTCCACCCCGTTTAAATTCTCCATCTACTTCATCTTCGTAATCATACCATTAAAGAGGGTTTTAGAGGGTTTAGAGTATTTCTAGGTCTTAACCTTTGTTCATAAAGGATACACTTTGAAAATATCTCCTAATTCCATTGAGGGATTATTAAGGACCTAACTAATATGTCCATAAATCTTGAGGTTCCATGCAAATATTCATGAAAGTTCTAAGCATTCTAGAATGACCACTCAAGTTCCTTTAGCATCCTACATAGGCCTATGTGCATTTCAAGCCAGTAAATGGCTTCTTGGTGATATTTTCTACAAACCATGAGTCTATACACACGTTATTACTCACTGGAAACATGTTCTAACTAATTTAAATTCCCATTTATCCCTAAAATGATGATGGACTACTTTCTGGTACTACACCAAGACTAGGTGTAATAGGCCTTACCTACAAATCAGGCCCAACATGACCTCCTTTTAGATTCCATTAATTTATAATTTTTAAAACAAATCTATTCATATCCCATCCACATTATTAAATAATCTATAATTCTTAACTAAGGTCATAGATGAAAATTCCCTCTTCACCTAGAAATATGTTTCCCTATCCCTCATGGTGTTGATTGTAACCTTTGTTGCATAGGAGACCCTATTTTATTTAAAACCCTATATCTTAGTTTTCCATGTTTCAATATGATTTTTTAATTTTTCCAATAATCTTGAGGGATCTATGATGTTTTGGGTTCACCATTTCATCCCTTTCCCTCAAAACTACCTCTTTATACAAGGTAAAAGTACCCCGCCTCTGAGATAGAACAGAGGCATGATCCCTTATTTTATTCTCAAAATATATTATTTTTGTGTGTTTCACATATATTAAGGATGGTATATTAAAAAATTTAGTTCTTAACTCCAATTTTTGACCCCTCAAATGCATAAAAAAATGGGACAGACTTGCAGGAGGGCACTATCTACAAGAAACTCAAAAGTGGACTATGTGTTTCAATATTGGAGTTATTTACCCTTAAGATGCATAATTTTATGTTCATGAGGTTATTATATTGGTAATTAACCTTATATACTATTCAATCATCCTTAAAAACATTTCATATACCCCTACCTGAATAAAAACTCATATCAAACCCTGATTGTGTTTTCTTTGCAAAAGGTTGCCTGTAGGTGAAAATGGGTTTTTGGTTTTTTTTTTGGATCTCATGGAGGTATTTATCTTATGCATATATATATTTTTAAAATTTTAATAAATATTTAAACCTCACCCTTACTATTTATTATCTTTAAAAACCCTGGACTAGGTCTTATATCCTATGACTGAGACACCTATGTATTCTAACTTGTAGGTGTTTATGCCTTGTTTAAGATTTTTTATCATTGTGAAAGGATTTAACCTATATTTTTATATCCACATATAATTTAAATATACCTTGGATTCATAATTAATCTATCAAACAACTTTAAATTACATAAAACCAACTCACTATCCAACACAATGACACATAGGACTGTAGGTGTGTAACTAGGAAGGATGGAGCAACATATGGCCTTCCTAAAACCTCATAAGGTTTTAAATGTTTAATTTAATCCATTAAAACATTATTTGGACCATAAAAACCATAAAATAAATATTCATATATTTATAAACACCCTTTTAGATCACTACATACTCTAAGTTGTACATACACATTTCATGCCTCTATCATACTATAGTTGCACATGGGTTGAGGTGAAGTATATCATATTATTAAAACACAATTCATATAATATTTTTTATTACTCAACCAATGAAAAAAATCATATATATAAAATAAATTTAATCTATAAACTTGATGAACAAATCTCCCTTTTTGGTTTTAAACCTACAGATGTCTTTGACATAATTTAGTGTACTTGAGCATGACTTTGGAGTCCCAGAACACATGGTTCTTGGTATTTTCAATTTCCTTATTTTGAAAGGAGATAAAATAATAGTATTTATACTTTATTGGGTTCTTATTGTCTATCAAAAATTAACATCTCAAATTCATCAAATTTTATTAAAAAACATAGATCTCTTTGTTTTCTATTTTTAGGGATAGAGAGACCAAATATAGTCCTATCATATTTTGAAGGAAAACCTCTACATTGCATGTAAATATGACCCTTATGACATATATTTTATAATATTTTGGGAATTTTTATAACCTCAATATTAATTTTAACATGTATTTTACCACCCATAACTCTGTATAAACCTCCTAAAGTTTTTGTATGAGACAACTATAAATATTTATTCTATTGACAAGGAAGTGAGAAAGAAAAGTAGGCAACTTACTTTGAAGGATGTTGGTATATTCTCTCATAAGATAATTAAATGAAATCACATAAATATCATGGATCCAATAACACTAAAACATCTCCATGAACCCTCTATAGTTAATGATAACACATGTTATACATCCATGACTGTAAATTTGAAAACCAAGTATAAGTTGGGAGTTTTCCATTAAGGACCTTAAGTGAGAGAGAGTTTTGGGTGATGAAAACATAATGAAGTGGGCCTATTCAAAACTTAAAATAATCCATCAAAACCATGTATATACATATATTAATAAAAACAAGAAATAGGTGTAAACCTATACCCCTCTTGAATGCGTACGCATAAAAATCTTGCCAAGGTCTAAGTGATGGTTCATAAAGGAGAATATATTAAACTTAGACTTATTACCATGAAAATGAAGTAGACTTAGGCCTGTTTCAATCCCTAATAACATTATTCCCAAATTGACCTATATGGCTCACATGAAGCATTCCAAATTGACCTTTCTTGGCTTACAAGGACAAGAAAGAAGAAATATAAGAAAAGGATGAACCTTTTGATTAAATATCTACACACCAAGCATGAAAAATACTTTAGGGAGGTGAAGAGACACTTTTCCACATTTTTTATTGAAGATGGACTTCCCAAGTCCATACAAGTGCTATTAATGGCCTATTTTCAAGGAAAAACTACCTCTTTCTACGTAAAAATGATTTTTGAACTAACATCTAAATGATAAATTACATGCTCTGACCCCTTACACATTTAAAACTAACCTTGTGACAAATATGCTTCTTTTAAAATCCATACAAGTCATTTAATGAGCTATAATATGCCAAAATGACACTTTCTACACATAAGACATGGTAAAGGACAAAATCAAGACTTAGAAACACCTTAAAACATATAAAAAACAACATTAGGATTTTTTCAAGATAATTTGAGCCTTTGACCATGTTTGATCAAGGTTGACATTGGTTGACTAGACTAGCACAAGGAAGATGGATTTAAACCAAGGCTAGAAGAAGGATATGTAAGGTATTTAGACCAACATGAGACCATTATAATACATATGGAAACTTATAAAAAGTTTATAAATGTAGGGGTTGACCTAATCTGACTAAAATTCAAATTTGGTTAGCACTTTTGGAAATTCCTAAAGGGTAACATACTTGCCTATGTTAAATACTAGTAGCCTTATCCCATCCAGTAGGCAAAGTGAGTGAAATGCATTATAAAATAGTAGGATCATACCTTGACTTGACTAAAAAAATAGTTGATTTACCTTTAAACACACAAAGGAAATATAACACACAACAAGACCAAGCAAACACACAAAGCAAAGGCACACTTATGCTACTAAGCACTTAGGGAGAACAAGACATACTAGAAAACAAAATAATTATGTACATCTAACCAAACATACCTCACTTTCTAGATCAAAGGGGAAGCTTCTTAGGTCTCTTGCATGACAAGAAACCTCATAGTGCCAAACAAGTTACTTTTTGAAGTGGATGTTTGGTGAATAAACATTTTTTCTTGCCACTTTGCTTTGAGAAGTTCTAAATGGATCAGCATCAAACAAGTTTCCAATGCACACATACTCATTCTAAACTTTAAGGCATATTTTTTGTTGGTTTCTAATGCTAGTGCAGTCTCCCAAGGTGTTTATGATTATTAATTAATTCTAAGATGACTGATTTGGCTCAATTACTACTTGGTATGTGTCTTGAGCTAACTCATCTCTCTCTATTTCTTCAATAATCTTGACAAACTAATTTCTAGACTCTTCACTATTATTTCGATGAAGGGAAGTTGGTTTGATGTTAAAATTAATATAATAGTATTCAAGTTTATCCTAAGATGAATCACTTTCTTGTTCAATTTGCTCATAGTCTTCTTCCTTAATATCAAAGTCATACCAATCTAATTATTCTTCTTCTTGATCAAGGATCAAGACATCATCTTCATCATGGGAATATTCTTGGAGATCTTCATCATCACAACCCATAATTTTTTCACCATCTTCATCAAAATAGAATGTGAATCCATCAAGTAAAGGTAGTGATAGCTCATCACACTTACATGTTTCCATAAATTCTACCTTTCCTACATGGATTTGAATATTTTTGATAATCTCAATATCCTCATTAGGTATATTTTTAAAATCATCCTCTTTAATTGTAATGTCCTCAAGAGTTTCTTTCCCTTTATCTTCATATTCTTTAAACATTTAAATATAAGTGTGCTTTACATGTTATTATTAAACAATGCCATTATGTTTATTCATCTCCAAAGGATTTTTAGGTCTCTTAAGGCCCTCAAATTCATTGCATATGTCTATAAATCTCTACCACAATTTTCCTTCCTTATGATCATCTTCAAGAGTTGACTCTTCTACCTTGGTTTCATGAAACTCTCCTAAGACTGCCATATATTGAGAGGTAGCTTGAAAATGTTCATAATCCTTGATAATACATTTTATGTCATGATCATGATGATCATCTTCAAATTTTGGATCATATATAGAGTTCTCTTCAAGATCCCCTACCTCCTCCTCTCTTAGGTTAATAAAAATAATAGGCATCTTAAAATCATGTTCTCTAGCCCAAAGAGGCTGCCATGGTGGTAAGTTTTCTTCAAGCAAGATCTCCATTTCCTTATCACCCAACTAGTCCTATTTAGGATCCCATACCATAGGTCCATTTGGCCAAAGTGTGATGGGGTGTGGGTAGTATGAACTAGTTGGTGGGGGTGGCACACAGAGGTCAAAATAGGATTGAGGGTGGACTGTAAAATATTGTTCATGGACACATATCCCTTCAAGTATAAAAACATTAGATATTGGACTATCCTTTTTCTCATCAAGGGGAGTTCTTATGGTTATTTAATCCTCATAATCACTCATGAGAGTCTCTTTATTAGCCATGAATTCAATTTTCTCTTCTTTACATAACTCTCTAAAAATAGGTTCCTCCTTTAGAAGGGGTGAAGTGAAAAATTGATGGATAAGCTCATGGATTTGAGGTGGAAGAGCTAGAGTATGAGATCTAGTAGAAGGAAAAAGGACTGGACATGGAGTGTGGAATGAATTAGAAGGCTTATGAATATATTTGGAAAAGAGGAAAGCACTAGTGAGCTCATAGGGAAGTGAAACATTGGGTTAGTTAGGAAGGGAAACATTAGCATGAGAAGGTGCTAGAATTTGTCCATAATATATTGGTGTAAAATCCATGGGAATATCTGATCTCATATGAAAAGGCTCATAAGAATATAATTTAGGGTGATAGGCATAAAAACATGAAGGGTAGGACTCATATTGAGGCTGATACAAATGTGTTTCTTGATAGCCATTTCCATAGGATTTCCTAAAAACGTGTTGCTCATATGAAGAGGAGAATGAAGGACCATATGGATACCATAAATATATATTGATAGGGCTAACAAGGATTATTTTGGAAATGATGAATATCATATGGATGTTGATAAAGATCATGGGAAGGTTGACGAAGGACTTGTTCATATTGAGGAGGAATAGGCAAAGAAGGATATGTCTCCCCAACTTGTGTTAGGATAAACTCAACATCAAAATAATCCATGAATCACTGATGATAAGTGAAAATAACAATAAAATAACTTCAAATAGGATACATAGACTTCTTAATCCATATATTTATGCTTGGAGACACCATTGGTGCTTAGTGAAATTGCCTCTAAAGGCTGGTATCTTGAGGAGAACACCAAAACTCTTTAAGGAAAAGACCTTTTGTCTCATTGGGAATGCCAAAAACTTTTTTCACTAAAATTTACACCCTTTTTGGAGATGATAAGTCTCTCATAGTTTAATTGTCACAATAGAACCAACTCAGGGCTGTGGGTGACCCAACTTTGAGGTGGATCTCTAGATTTGGGGCTAGTTCCCCTTGATGTACCACTTTGATCAAACCACTAATTAATCTTGGTGGGATCAAAATGGATAAGGATAAATAAAACTAAATATAATCTAGGGGAGGTAATACACTAAATATTTTTCCTACTCAAACCATTTAGCATGCACTTGGAACCAATAGAAGCCTATACATACACTTTATTCAATGACAATTTTCTCTTCCACATAAATGTTTCAAGCATGGGGTATGGAAGATAGCCTAGGGTAGGAGGACTTAAACGATAGGCCTTATATAAAAAATATTTAATAGACTACTCACGACACATATAATCCACATTAGACACTTCTTGTTGACCTGCAAAAGAGAGATCTCAAACTACATAAGGCACTAAGAAGGATAACATGTGAAGGTAAGGAAAACTACACTTTCACAAGACCAAAAACCCTTGCATGAAATTATTGAAATATCGAATGAGTTATAAAAAAAAAAATTATTATCTCAAGGAAAACATTTTGTAGGACTTCACCATACCCAGGTGGAGAGATCCGTACAATAGCCAAAAAGGCTAGAATTTATAGAAACTGTGAGAGGAGAGATAGAAAGAGAAGCTCAAGAGTCATTAAGACACTTTTCAAGAAATAAAAAGGAGTTATTATAGTCATAAAATAATGTATGAGATATATCCTAAAGGGAATGAAGGAAAAATGTCCCTAAAACTTGTTCAACTCCTCTACATGTGGTGTAGATGCTCTTATGATTAAATAGGAAACTACCTTCATGATTTGCCTTCACAAAACTACCTCATCACTGCATAGGGTTAGGTATAAATTTTTATATAAATTTTAAGGATTAATAATAATCCCATACATGAATTGGATCAATCTATAATCATCCATACTCTTTTGACCATGCACAATCATCCATGATAGTCCCAAATGACTCATTCTTATGCACCTCTCAAACTTGGCATCTAAAATGCTTACAATACTATAATATAATATATGAAAAAGGAGGGATGAAAATTTTTAAGGGTGTCGAAGTCATTAGGTTCATCAATCAATTGTTAAAATAAAATCCTAATTAGATCTCTCACCCTTTTTACTAAGTTTTCACTATCTGCCGACTAGACTGGCTAAGATGAGGAAGATGGTAGGCACACTTGCAAGATTATATGGTTCAATATATGGAAATTATGACTTATAAAAATTCCTAATATATATCCCAAAATTGGTTTCATGCTTTAAAATTTCTTCATTCCTATTAAACATAGAAAAATTTCAAAATAAGCCCTGTTAGACCCCATTCATATATGTATAGTACATATCAATTTGATGGAGAATAGCCCTAGAGAGTCCTCTATCAATTACAATTTATTTCATGGAATTTCCACCCTTTTTGATTATTCATCTACTTCATCTTCATAATCAGGTCCTTAAGGAGGGTTTTTGAGGGTTTGGAGTAGTTTCAAGTCTTATCCTTTGTTCATAAAGGCTACACATTGAAAATATCTCCCAATGCCATTGAGGGCTTCGTAAGGATCCTAAATGATATTTCCAAATATATTTACGTCCCATGAAAATATTCATGAATTTTTTAAGCACTTTATAATGACCACTCAAGATCCTTTAGCATTGTACATAGGCCTATGTGTATTTCAAACCAAGAAATGGCTTATTGGTGATCTTTTATAGAAAAAATGAGTCTAGAAACACCTTATGCCTACCCAAAAACAAGTTTTGACTGATCTCAATGCCCTTTTACCCACAAAATGATGATGGAATACTTCTAGGTACTAAGCCTAGACTACATCTAATAGGTCTTACCTATAAATTAGGCCCAACATGACCTCCTATTCGATTCCCATTATTTATAATAGTTTAAAAAAACATAATACCATACCATACACATGATTAAATTAGATATAATTCTTAACTTATTACATAAATGAAAATTCCCTCTTCATCTAGTAATAGGCTTCCCTATCCCTCATGGTGTTGATTGTAACTTTTGTTACATAGGGACCTTGTTTCATTTCCAACCCTATAGATTAGTTTTCCATGTTTCACTAGGAATGTTTCAGCCTTTCCAATCATCTTGAGGTATCTTTGATAGTTTTGGTTCACCATTTCATCCCTTTCCCTCGAGACTACCTCTTTGTGCAAAGTTAAAGTACCCTACCTCTAAGATATAAAAAAGGCATGATATATTACGTAATTCTAAAAATATATTATTGGAGTGTGTTACACATCTCCCAAATATTTTTTTTACAAAAATTTAGTTCTTAAATCCATGTTTTGTCACCTCAAATGCATAAAAATATGAGATAGACTTGTAGCAGGGCATTGTCTATAGGAAACTCATAAGTGGATTATGTGTTTCAATATTACAGCTATTTACCCTTAAGATTCATAATTTCATATTAATTATGTTGTTTTATAGGTCATAAATGTATTATACCATTCAATCATCGTTCAAAACATTGCATATACACCTACCTAAACCAAAACTCATATCAAACCATGACTGAGTTTTCTTTGCCAAAGGCTGCTTATAAGTGAAAATGGGTTTTTGGTTGTGTTATTTGGAGTTTATGGAGGTATATATCTTATTCATATATTTTTTTTTCCAATTTACCTCACTATTTCAACCTCCCCCTTACTCTTTAGGCACATTGAATAACCTAGACTAGGTCTTATCTCTTATGAATGAGACACCTATGTTTTCTAACCTGGAGGTGTTTATGCCTTGTTTGAGATTGTTTATTATTGTGAAAGGATTTACACTCTAGGATTGATAACAACCTATAATTTTCATCTACCTTTGATTCATAATTAATGGATCAAATAACTTTATAGTACATAAAACCAACTGACTGTCCAACACATTCACACATAGGAGTATATGTGTACAATTAGGAAGGATGGGGCAACATATGGCCTTCCTCAAACCTCATTATGTTTTCCATGATGAATTGAATCCATTAACACTTTATTTTGATCATAAAAACTATCAAATAACTATTTATATACTTAGACACAAAATTTTAGGTCACTGCCTGCTCTTAGTTGTAGGTACACATTTCATACCTCTACAATACTATAGTTGCACATGGGTTGAGGTTAAGCATATCATCTTATTAAAATAACATTAATATCATATTTTATGTCACTCAAATATGGAAACAATGTTTAATCTACAACCTTGATGAATAGATCTCCCCTTTCGGTCTTAAACCTACACATGTCATTGACATAACTCAATTTAGCTGAGCATGACTTTGGAGTCCCAGAACTCATGTTTCTTGGGCTTTCCAATTTCCTTCACTTATAAGGAGATAGCCTCATAATAGGGATAATAGATGGGGTTCTTAGGTTATATCAATAATTCACTCCTCAAATTGATCCAATTTTATTAAAAAACATAGAGCTCTCTATTTTCTATTTTTAGGGACAAAGAGACCAACTATAGTCCTACCATATTTTGAAGGAAAACCTCTACTTTGCATAGAAATATAACCCTCATGACATGTATACCATAATATTTTGGGAATTTTATAACCTAAATAATAATTTAAACATGTGTTCTACCACACATACCTCTGTACAAACCTCCTGAAGCTCCTATATGAGACAACTGTAAGTGTTTATTCTACTGACAAGGAAATGAGAAAGAAAAGTAAGTAGTTATATTTGAAGGATGCTGATATATTTTGTCACAAGATCACTAAACTAAATAACATAACTATCATGAATCCAAGAATACTAAAACATGTCCATGGAGATTCTATAGTTCACCATAACACAGGCTATACATCCATGACTGCAAATTTGAAAACCTAGTATAAGTTGGGAGTTTTCGATTAAGAACCTTAAGAGAGAGAGTGTTGGGTGATGTAAAAATCATAGAGAGGGCCTATTCAAACCTTAAAATACATCATAAAAACCATATATCTCAATATAATTCTAAAAATAAGAAATAGGTACAAACCTATACCCCTCTTGAATGCATAAGAACAAAAATATGCATAAGGTATAAGTGATGGTTCATAAAGTAAAATATATTAAACTCAAACTTCTTTACATAAAAGTTAATTAGAATCAAGCCTATTTCAATACCCAAGAGCATTATTCCCAACTCCACCTATACGGCTCACACCAAGCATTCCAAATTGACCTTTCTTTGATTGCAAGGACATAAAAGAAGAAACAAAATCAAAGGATGAACTTTTTGATGACATCTATACACACCAAACATCAAAAATACTTGAGGGAGGTGAAGAGACAGTTTCCCATTTTTTTACTAAAGGTGGACTTCTCAAGTACGTATAAGTTCCATTAATGGCCTATTTGTAAGGAGAAAATCCTCTTTTTACATGAAACTAATTCTTGAATTTACATCTAAATGATAACTAACATGATCTGACCTCCTCTACATTGAAAACCAACCTTGTGAAAAATATTCTTCTTTGAAAATATGTACAAGTCATTTAATGAGCTTGAAATATGCCAAAATGACACTTTATGCACATAAGACATATTAAATGCCAAAATAAATACTTAGTAACACCTTAAAACATAAATATAATAAAATTAGGATATTTTCAAGACAATTTGATCTTTTGACCATGTTTTACCAAGTTTGACTTTGGTTGACTAGACTATCACAAGGAAGATGGATTTAAACTAAGGATAGAGAAAGAATAAGTAAGGTATTTAGACCAACATTAGACCCATATAGGACATATGGAAACATATAAAAAGTTTATAAATCTAGGGATTGACCCAATTTGACTAAAAGTCAAATCTGGTCACTAACTTTCATTTGGTAAGATCAACTAATCAAGCATGCATATTGAAACTAGTCCATAGAGAAGGTAAAAATATGTTGTTATTCATTGATCAAGGATGTAAATAGGTATGTCTTATTTATTACCTTGTGGAGGATTCCAACTTATCTGATCAAGGCTCAATATATAGAGATAGTGAGAGAAGAAATAGAGAAGGGCATAGGGGAGAGAAATATATAACAAGTGTATCATGAGTTACATATAGAAAACAATTATGAAACTACACCATCAAGTCCTCAAATACAATTTTTAGTCTTCTTAAGATGATCCTTTTCTCCAAGTGGCATGAAAGTTTCAAACTTTTCTTGACACCTTGCCTAGCTCTCTAAAACTACCCTTTGTCTTGGCTTATGAGATGACAATTGGCCTTCTTGATGGTTAGGTCATGTTGAGTTACATATTTTCTCTACAATTGATACCTTTTAAATGATCTTTGTATGTTCCTTTTGACACATCACTTCATTCTCTTTCTAGATGTGTAGAAGTCTCTTCATCTCATTAGGCTAATCTTGATTACAAGTGTGAAAACATGAATTCATGTTATCCAACTCATTCTATCTCCATGTATGGCCTATTCACATAATACTAGACCTAAAAAAACTCATTTAGAGGTCTCAAACTACCCTCAAGAATTCATTTTCCACTAAAATCTCCAAATTGGCCTCATTTTTTATAGCCTAAAAATAATCAATCCTCCTTATTTAGAGAAGTGTATGAGTGGTACTAATAAAATGAAGGCATTATTGAGGACCCACTATGGCTTCATAGATCTATGCCATGTTTTAGGTCTTGAGAGTGAGTGGAAGTGTCCTTTTCATCTATTTCTCTCTCCTAACTAAGTTTAAATTATGCCTACCTATCTATAGACTAATTTTTTTTATGAAGGCTTACCACACATGTTGAACCTAAAATATATGTCTTATTTAATTTTATAAGACCTTAAATATCATTCACTTTAATTTTAAACTTTTAACACCTTGTCTGGACCTCCCAAGTAGCTTAAAACAATCATTTTTATCCTGTTTCATATAATTTTGTACCTAAATGTACAAACCAATGTCATGGGGTGATTCTTATTATAGTTTTAAACATTACTCATGTAATTTCATGGGTTACCCAACTCATCTAGAGGTAATATAATTCTTTTCTCTCTCATCGAGTTAGATTTGGTGTTTTAGGCATCCTAAAGGTGTCTTAGGATCTTAAAAATGATTCATATAATATGATATAATAACTTAAAAACTAATTCCCAATGATGTAATTTTATAAACCTATATAAAATTACCAAAATCATTTTTTAACCATTCAATTCGTCAAGGAAGATCCAAACAAAAGATAATGGCATTTAGGTGGCATATTATTCATTGATGAGGGTTGAGAGAGACACGAGGCTTGTATATGGAATCTTGAATTATTTTATAGATATAAAAACTTTATTAATATCAATTAAAACCTAATTTACTTTTGTATATCATTCTAAAACCCTTTTTATCTCTTTAAAATTATTGTAGTCTTCAGCAACTCATGTTAGGGTTCATGAGCAAGTCAATGCTAGTGACCCTAGCTGACTGTGTTCACTTCATTTTCTCCACTATCAAAATGTTAAAAACTTCATGGAATCTTTTTCTATAAATTTTAAAACTACCTTAGCTCTCTATGAATTCATTCCATCCTTTGTTGACCCAAATTCCTCTCTCATGATTGTATATAGGTTTCTATACGTAGTTATGCTTGTTAGGCCTGAACAAAATTTGTCAACATTTTCATCACTTGATTATTAAGTTTGAGGGGGTATTATGTAATAATTTCATCACCATTAACCATATCAAGTGCTTCACCTCTCTTCTTACCTCTTTTATCAATTATAAATAAGAAACTTTATCTTGCGAAGTAAGCAAAATTATATATACAATGACTATGTAGTCAGGGTTTAGGGTTATGTTTTGACCAGTCTCATTGGTCATTCCTTCATATATCCTTTTTATATTTTTTTTAACCTAAATTATCTCAATTACCTATCCACTTACCTATGTTTTCTTGGTTAAGACACTTGATTACTCCTTCACAATATACATAGTTAGCTAACTAGATATTTAAGGATGGTTGTAGATGAACATCAAATGTGGAGACCCCTATAGGTGGTCATTGTGATTTTATAAGGTATATTTTACAATAAATTATGTTTCCTAAGTTAAATATAACCATTTATTATGAATTCAAAGTCATGTCTACCTCAAGGACCCATTTTTGCTTCTCTAGTTCCATGACTTGCTGTACGTAGTCATATCCATGCTTTAGGTCTTCTTTTGAAATTTACAACTATAGTTTTTGAGTAAATTTATTATGATTATAAATTAATTTAACACCTATCCAACTATTAATTATTATTATCCTATCTACATCTTCAAAATACTGAGATTGACATTAGGTCTGTGGTATATGAAATGAGGTTCTTCAACTCGCTTAGACTTCATACTATTTATTTGTGAGATGCTACCTTGTGAGGAAAATTAATAATTAAAATAAATTAAGGTAATTTTTCCCATATTTATAACCTTTATAAAATATACTTCTCACCACTAACTTCAAACCAAGAAAACAATCTCCATTTGGTTAAGTAGGCAGCTTTAACATTATTTAGTTTAGTGTATGATATGTTCAAGTGACTTTTATTTGGTCATGTCTATAACTCCATTTTTAAAATTTATTCGACATTTTATGACCTCTTAAAATTATTTATATCAATTACCAAAATCTATTCTCATAATTTTTCCCTATATCCTTTTTTCACTATGTATACCAACATGTGGGTCTACTTATTTCCATTAAGACTTCTAAGGACTAATCCTATTGACTCTTTATTTTAGATTATATAATTCTTGTATAATTATTTTAACCTACCTCAAAAATAGATTCATAAGTTAGTTAAGTATAGTGATAAATAAAATTTACCTATTCACATGTAAAGGCCTATGGGTATGTTTGTTAGGTGTTCATTGATTATATGGAGGACTAGGTCTTGAGACCAAAACTGCTCCAGTAGCCTAAATTTTTTAAATTATGTTTACATAGTTTTCACACCTTATTAAACCATATACACAACAATTCAAACTATAACTATTTCACATTGTATGCAAAAGAGACCTACAGTCCTAGGCATACCTATAGGTATGTAGTTTGATACAAAAACATTTGTAATGTCTATCTTGACCTTTATAGACTCTAAGGTCAATATTAATTGAATTTTCATGAACTATATAGGATAATATATCCTTAAAATACTATTTATAACTTCAAAACAAGATCTTCTAGACCATTTTCATGAAGGCAACCCTCTCATAGTCTTAAACTAGAGAACACTAGATGTTTCTTGGAATAATGGTATGAGAGAAAACATTTTGAGAATATTTTATAGATATATGAAAATTTAAAATATTTTTAACATGATAGATAATATACATCAACACTCCTTATTTAATGAAGTCTTTGAAATGTTCATGAGACCAAAATAGCCACCCTGTAGACTAAGAATAATGGAGATTTATTATCAAATAGAGGCCACACATGCCATGAAAGTGTTGGAATATGTTATTATAGTCAATTTAAAAATTCATAATATAATTAAAAACTACTTCCATACTTTAACAAGTTCATTCCTTCACTTGAGAGACCCAAAGCTGACCATGCCATTGTTTTTCTCCTAAAAAAACACAATAGCTCATTATCAATTATTCAAAAATATAAGTATCTCAAAAAAATAACTAATGCCACAAATTATAATCCCATAGGGCTCAAAAACATTGGTCAAAATATTATCTTCCAAATTTACATGTTTAGCCTATACTAATCATCTCAAAACAACCTCCATAAGCTTGTGAAGCGAAAGATGGAAGAGAGAGATAATTGTATGCAATTTTCACATATAAGATGAGTTCAAAAGTTTGTACAAGTGCCAAAACTCCTCTCTAAGGCATTGAAATTCAAGATTTAGACATCTTCTTGACTTCATGATAGATGGTAGTTAAGTAACTGATCCAAGGTACTTTTAATGTTGTTTATATGTAATATTATCATTTTTAATATTTAACATTCATGAAAGTTATCAGAATCACCTTTTGTCTTCATTAGGCTTTCCTTAAAGTCTATAAAAGAACTTTAAAGTTTCCAAATCAACATGAAATGTTATAACATATTTATTAAGACATAAAATGACCTTTAAGGACACTTAAGTACCTATAAAACCTAATTAATAACTATCATCACCCCATGATAAAACTAGACTATTAGAAGACCACTATAGGACTTTAACTTAATTTCTTCAAATAAACCTTAAATAATGCTAATAAGGTTCTATGAAGACTCTTTGAATGCTATATGAGACATGACAAGAAATTGAACTAGGTTATTAATACATGAATAAAAAATTTCACCTATAGGGGTTGATATTTTGATTTTACGGGTCAAAATTGGTCAAAAGTAACATAATTAATCAATGTATTTTTATTTACATTATTTTTAATGCAAATGAACTAGTTAGAATAATTTATTATTTTAGTTTATTTTATTATTATTAGGAATATCAAATTCACATCATTAAGTTGATATTTTTAAAAGGGGGATTATAAACACACAAACACAAGTCTCAAGGTGCTTTTATCTTTCTTTCTATGTTTATGAAATGAGACGAAAAACACATTCAAGAGGTCATCATTTTATAGTTTCAAAGTATGTACTTATATTTATATTATGTTAAATTAATTAAATAACATTTATCATATTGTGCTAAAGAATATTGTATTTTTATAATGATGAGTAGATTATTTCCAATTGCAAGTGAAGTGGATAGTTATATATTTCATACAAGCTACAAATGCTTATAAAATATAATTAGAATTTTTAATAAAACCATAATTTGTAATTTCAAAAAATAGTAGTTAGTATTTAATTGATGTTTACTAGAGGATATGGTAAATTCACATTTAATTAAGAACTACATTAGACCCTGATTCTATAAAAAAGATATGTAGGTAGCTAAACAAAATGATACAAGATCATAGAAATAAGATTTTAGGGTTTGATATTTTATTAATCCTCTTGTAGGCTCAATAAATATGAGTAATATTTTTTTGAACTTGCTAGATGTGTAATGCTATAATTATGATGTTAATTATGATAAAGCTTTTTAATTAAGTCAAATATGTATGACAAATACCATTTTATAATATTTATTATAATCCCTTTCCCTAATATGAAATTCAATCCAATTGATTAATGTAACTAAATATTAAAGTGTATAATTTTAATTTTAAATGAATGTAATGATTTATCCATATTGATTATTTGTATCATTTACATGTGTATCATTGTGTGACTCATGAGAGTTTGCTTTCATGTCTGCATGTTCCTTGTGGCTTTATGTTTTTTGTTTTAAAATTAATAGAAATGAAATTATTTTTCATATGTTCAATGTGATATACTTTATATGCACGACACATTTCCTTTGTTAACATAATTGCACATGAATAGATTGTCAATATTTAATGTATATGTAATAATAGTAATTCTCATAATAGTGTTATCCCTCAAAATAGAAAAATGGAATAATAAAGTAATGCACTTTTATTCTTCATCCATTTTAATCTTAACTGAAATTACACAACTTACCACAATATTAATGTTGAGTACAATGCCAATATGGGCACTTGATTGTTAATTTTATGTTAATTTTATTATGTTTCTTATTAGTTTAATAAATTTATTTATATTGTATATTAATTATTTGGTCAATTTTGGACACTTTCCAATAGCATCCTTAGAAATAGATAGAAAATCCAATTAGATTGTATTTACGTGAATGTGTACTTAACTACTCTCAAACACTTAGCCATTCATACCCAAGAGGTGAGATAATTTTTTTATAGTTATTTAACTTAAATTAAATTTATTTTAATTAATTTCCTATTTTATAATAATTTGGGGTACCTATCTTGACTAGGATGCATGAGTTACTTACTTGCTAAGAAAGACATCTTGCATGGTGAGCTTGTCTTATTGATAAGTTAACGTTTTTTCTATTGAGTATAGTTTAAGCTATATTAGAGTCTAAATTAATTTTAATTAGTGGTTGATTAAACTTATTAATTTATATT
>JARHVA010006236.1:660000-672500 GCA_037957365.1 Torreya grandis | reverse complement strand
AAACTAAAATAACAACCTATTTTTTGAAAAAAAAATGTGATGATTGATTTGTAATTATTTGAAAAAATGAATAAAACTATTATTTTTAACCCACCAAGAATTCATTATTGTAGAAATAATAAATGTAGGTTTGAAAAGTAAACACTATAATTAAATTTATTTTCCTTTACTAATTAACTAAAATTATATTAATATTTTGAGATCAAAGACTCAACTACATGTAGATTATACATACATACATTGTCTAACCATAAATTATGAACATAGTTTGGAAAATTTCTATTTGTATTGATCTTTGTTGAGTTGTAAGTACAATATCCTATTTCAATAATATATGGAAAATTTTATATATTAAAAATAACTTATAATTATCTCCAAAATTATACTTATAGGTTGAAATGGGTGGTTACACTGTGTAACCAACTTTGTGCATCTTTGGGTCTTATAAAAACACTTTAGCTAAATTTCAAAACTTAAAAATTGAAAAACACATTAGTCAATTTTCATAACTTGAAAAAGTACATTAATCTTTTCGTAGGACTTGCAAAATTACAATGGAAAATTTACACAACTTACAAAAATTCATTGACAAATTTTCAGGACTCAATACTTACAAAATTGACTTTGTACATCTTCATGAAATATAATGTGTAAATTTTTTGTGCAATGTGAGATTCTAGAAATGACTCAAGAAAGACCAAAATCTGATGTAGTATTATTATTTATCATATTTTCTGAGAACAATTTGAATCTTCTCTTTCTTTGACATCTACATCTTATTTTTGTATTCATCAAATTTATCGATGACTTCTTTGATTTTGTCTTCATCTAGGCCATCCTAGTGTATGAAGGTATTTTTGTTTCACAATAATAATCTAGCATTTATTGTAAAATTCATAAACTTTTTTTTTGAAATTTCATCAATTTTGTCCAAGTTTTTGTGATACTTGGCCAACTAATGAATGGATTCATACTTGAATGCAAATTTTGGAGTTATTATTTTCTCAATGTTCTCCTTGAACTGTTCAATGACATCTTTCTTAGGGATTACTTCCTCATTATCATGCAAAAATGTGAAATTTAGTTTTCCAATTTCTCCTAAAATATCAAGAGTGGCATCACCCCCTATTGAAATTTATTAACTAAATTTCATGATAGTTTATTCAACTATGTGTATTTTGAATTTAAAAACTCTTAGAAACGTACTAAGTTATAAAATATTTTACTCTTTTATGACTCCTTTAATGAGATCATTTGGATTTGTATATGAGAAATTTTATAATTTAGGAAGCATTTGTGTCAACTTTTTTACTTATTACGCACACTTGTATTCAACTTCAGTTGCCTCATCATAACCTATTATAATCTCAAAGTAGATATTTATAGTTTCATTAATTGAAGTAGCTCCTTGTTACAGAATTTTATCTAACTATTTTTTTATTGTTTTACCCATTTGACCAATTTATTCAACATTGAGTGTTTCAGTATGATTGATCTAAGAAAGAATAATGGAATAATATTATTTAATAGGATTGAAAAATGTTTTTACCACTGAGGTCAATTTATCAACTTTTCCCTAAGTTGATCTTTAGTCACTTTATCTTGATCCATATTTTTAAAAATGTTGCCAATTATTATCTATTTTTTTTTTCATTCCTTATATAGTAGACTTTCTTAAAGACAACTTTTAAATTTTATATTATGAGGTAGTAACATTTTACTTTTACTTATATATAGGTGGAAATGCTTCTTTTTCATATCTATCACTTTTTGTATCTATGATTATTCTCAATAAATTTTTGGGGTTCTTCATTATTCTCAATGGGAGAGTTATTAGAGATATGAAATATATATCTTCATACTAAACAGTTCACCTTATTTTTTTCATCGAAAATGAATCTAGAATTTATATAGTAGATAGAGGCTATTACACAAGGGTATATTTTATATTTGTATGAGTTTCAAGAGGATAATGAGTTTTCTTGGCTAGGGTCTTATAAGGTGCATTTTCAATTTCCTCCATCTTAGATGAATCAAATTGGTTTTTGGGTGAAGTTGAAAGTGACATATTAATATGCTTAAGATAAAGTGAAGGAGAAGTAGTATCAAGTTTATAATGAGAATTAAAATATGTGAGACGTAATGATGTGTCAAAAGTAATAAACTATTGAGTGGTATTTATCACAAGTGTCTAAGGATGAACAAAGCTATCAAAAGATACATCTTTCCAAATATAAATACTATGAGAACAAACATATTTTATCCCAAACACTTTATTTTGAGATTGAGAGGCTTTTATATTGGATCAATCTCTAGAGAAACCACTACATCAATTTATTTTCCTATCATTGTGGTATTTTTTCTTGTACCCACTTTTTTTAATTTTTCTACTTCCATCTATTGTTGCTTATGGAAACTTTCCAATTATTCTTCCTTTGGTAATAGTTGAAAACAAACCTTATTCTCATTGATCACTTTGATTTTTAACCACTTCAATGTTCTATCGATCATGCCTTAAATCCTACTTATGATGGAGGTGTACTTTTTTTTGTCATAATTGAATTTGGGAAGTGGTTGAGATTAAATTTACTCTTCCCTATAGAAGGTATCCAATTTGTCTTTATCGTCTACTAACTTTACTACAAGCTTTTTAATGCCAAACATGATTATCTAAATTTAAAGATAACCATGATTAATATATGATTCTCATGTCCTTCTTATCATTGTAATATATCCAATAGTCCTCAAAATTATGTTCATGTTAATATGAGAAGCTAAGAATATTATTACTAATCCTCTTATTTCAAAATAAATTCTAATCTTGAATGGCCTTATGGTGACCCATGTCATTTATTACTCCACTTATTTTAATATTTCCAAAGGTGAACAAATATATCATAAAAATGGGAGTTTATACTATGTTTTTATGTTAGATCACAAGAATCTTGTGAGTTTCAACCATCTCACCAATTCCATCAATGCCCATTTATCATTCATATACCTTGGGAGCATATATGGTGTAATCTCACATTTGTAGATATGTAATTAGTTGAAGGTTTGGAACTATATTAAAAAAGTTCCCTATTTATTATTATTATTATTATTATTATTATTATTATTATTATTATTATTATTATTATTATTATTATTATTATTATGTAGGGAAATCTTTAAAACTTCTAAATTATAAAGTACAAAAATGCATCATTTTCCCTATAAAAATGATGGGAACTCTCCTTTAGAATAATCTATAGATATAATATATGTTTGTAATTTTGATATCCCCTACCATATTTATCCCATTATATAATCTTATTCTTTTCAAAACATAAACAAAAAATTAATTCATGTAAAATTTCGAAGTTGTCTTCACCTCTATCAACTATTTATGAATGGAATCACCGATGCACTTCCCAATTGATGTATTATTCATTTTGGTGAATGAGGTAAATGTACCTCTACATCTAGGTTTAAAAATTTCATGCATCTAGAATTTCCACTAATTTATCTAGGAGTACGATCGTATCATTAACTTAATTCCTGAATTGTAAACCTGGTTAGGCTCATAGGAAATCTTGTTATTACATATTTTGTTTTTGTCAACAATTGTTTGTTAACCCATTTTGATCATGAATTACTGTTATCATCCTAGAATTATTGAATAGAGGCAAGAGTTATCCCAAAAAATGACTCCCTATCTAGTAGTTGAAGAAAATTATCAATGTTCTCAGATGCTAGATATATAAAAAATACTCCCTTTGAGTTATTGGCTTATCTCTTTTCAAGATCATAATATTTAGTTATCATGAGGACTAACTCTGAGCATTGCAATGAAGTAATAAATGCAACTACCTATGCCACTCCACTAGCATGTATACTCTAAACATAATCTAACTTGATGTTTCCAATGATTCTACACCATAATTCATCCATGTTAATGTGGACCAATGTAGTGTCTTATATGTTCACGATGTTTGAGTACATACATGATGGAGGAATTTACACTTGAAATTGATATTTCATTTCTATACTTTTTATCCTTCTTGGACATTTCTTAATGAATTCTTCTTTAGAGTAATCCTAAATAGGGTCCTCGATGTTGACATCAAATGCTAAAACCACTAATTGTATGAATAACCTTGACCTATACTATTCTTGAAAGAAGTGGAAAAATGATGGTGATATAGAAAAGATTGGATTTTGAGATGTTTTTATGTAAAAAGGTCAAATTTTGGTGATATTATTAAAAATATAATTGGAGCTTGATGTGATTTTTTTTAGAGGCATCAAGATTCAATTAGATTTCAAACACAACTAGTGGGATCTGAGAGGATTGTGGGATATGTACGTGGGGTTTAAGGTGATTTCAAACAAAGGTAATAAGAACCACTAGGTTTGTAAAATAGACTATGGATAGGGTTTTCACATGAGTTTATTTTGATGAAAATTTGACCAGGATTAGATTTCAATTATGTCATTTAATCTTTAGGTATTTAAAACCAATGTGTATTCTTTTTGTAATTTATGGTAGATAGAACAATTAAGAGTGAAGAATACAAGTTATTCATACCTCTATCAATTGAAGAGACAAACCCTACTATTTTTTGAAGGAATAGATATACATTAAATGAACACCAAATATGTGTGACATGAATAATGGATCCAATTTAGATTGATATCAATTAAAATCAATATTTAAATGGCAGATATCAAGAATGAAGGAGAATGGGGTTTTTAAATTGAACATAGAAAATATTCATGTGTGTGAGTAAGAATTTATAATACTGGTATAAATTTTAGAATAATTAACTTAATGTGGGGTTTCGATGTGAATACATGAATAAGCATTAGGGTTTGGAGAGCTTGTTTATAAGGACATCAAAATTTGATGGGGGTGTAGTAAAAAGTATTAGTCTTTGATACAATGGTGAGCAAAGGCATCAAAGTTTGAGAATAATTTTTAGAATGACATTAGAATCTAATAGCATTGTAAGGAGGGTAGTTATATTCTAATGTGCTTTTAAATATAAGGGTCATAATCAAATGAGCTCATTCACAAAGATATTAAGATCCAACTAGCCTGAAAATAGAACGTGAAAATATGGCAAAGGAAGCTTAAGACGTAGAATTTTTTTATTTGTCACATCATTATGACTAAGTTGACATGAGACAATTAATTATTTTATGGAAAACACTCTCAAACTATATCAAGATGACTTTGACCAACTTTGATCTATCTAAATCACATTAATCATCTACAACTAATGGACTTAAAAATTTTAACTATTGGACCAATGTTTAAAAATTGGGATAAAAACCCCCAAAGTACTATATGACATGGGTTGATTAGAGCTCCAACATATTTATGTGTATATATCATGTTTATATGGTATGCATGTATCACACTCAAAGATGCATTAAACATGTATGTGTATATAAATGAAATGATATGCTATCTACTAACATGAAGCAATAAATCTAGGTGCTAAGGAGCTAGTAAACATAGGAATGATGAATATTTTTCATATTTTCTTATTTTTTTTTTTTTTTGTATCTTATTTAATATTTATTTATTTTTAGTTATAACATAATAATATCATTGGAAAAAGAGATATATAAAAGGTAAAAGTGATACTAAAGGCCAAGAATATCATCAAGGAAATGCCTCTATGGAGGCCATGTATCATGTGTGTTAAATTCATATGTTACATAATTAGTATCATCAAGATCATTCAAATCTTATGCATCACTAGGATCATAATACTCAATGTAATAATTAGTAAAGGAAAGATGTAACTTATTAGGTTTTTATTGAAATTATGATATACCATTTGGAATATTTATATATGAAAAATTCACTCCACCATAGAGTGGATTTTCCTTATTAAAAATTTGTTTTTCTTGATTATATTCATAATTGTCAAAAAAATTTATCTCATTATGGACTAGAGAATATTAATGTATCTTTGCTTGAACATAAGGAAAATATGTAATATGTTCCTTTACTTCTTTATTTCAGGATGAAATCATAAACTTTATAGTATTGGCATTAACTTGTTGCTCCTCTATGCATGAAACAGATATGATTTTTAGATCCATAGCATCTATATTTATATCATTTGATTATTCAGGCATGTCTTACTTTGAAAAAATCATTTTTTTATAAATACTCATTTTAGAATGCTTTTTTACTTATCTTGAGTTTGATTATGAACATATTTTTCTCATTTTGTAAAAGTTACCTTTTATAGTTTTTCCTTTTCATTTTGATCTTTTTGTAATAATGGTTTCTCTATATTTTATTTTTGAATATTTTATTGCTCTGATTATTGAAGCTTTAATTGTTGTTGCATAGAGTTATCCATTGGGACCCATATTTGTTATTTTTAACTTATGTTGTAAAATATACATGCATAATTTGAGTGAGTTTCTTGATTGATCTATTTATTATAGGATCAAAAATATTAGTAGTATTTTCTTTTTAATACTTCAAATCCAAAATAGTATATGCATCATGGCCATGCAATCTATGATATTTACAATAGTATTTTGTCCCTTTATAGGATGCATTTGAGGTAATTTGATAACATTTTGAAAGCATTTCCATTAGGATTTCACTTTTAATACTATTAGCCTTTTTGAATATTTTTGAATCACTAATTGTAGATGAATTATATTTAAGTTTCTTGTTTTGATATGAAAATTTGTTGGGCACAACATTTCAATATGAAGGTGTAAACACATTAACAAAACTAAACTATTTTATATTATGTAGGTATGCAATCTAATTTAACAATAATTTTACATATAAACTAAATTTATTTTTAAACTCTTATATTAACTTTCATAGAATGATTATTTTATCTTAAAGGGTTTCAAAAACAAAAACTCTAGGTATTTAATATTAATTATGTGTACACACACCATCTAATAAAAGTTTTTGAAGTGGAGGGTTTTAAGGAAGGATATATTGATTACCCTCAATTGAAATCATAGGATGGGGTAAATTATTCCTCAATTTAGTGATAACATGGAATTTATTAGAGGCTAATGATAACTCACCATCCCTATGGTTAGGAAGAGGAACTATAAAATTCAAAATATATGATTAGTCTATTTTTACTTTCATTTGTTTAGGAAGCTAGATATTTTATTCATCACATTAATACATATAATCGATATCATCCATGATGACTAAAATAAAGAATAAAAATATTAGGGAAGAAAGGGAAACAAGAATTAGTAGCATTATGTTGATGTAACAAGGAGACTCATAGGTCAGGTTTAGTAAATGTTTAAACCTTTTTGGAAATATAATGTGAAGGGTTAGGAGGTGGAATAACATATACAAAAACATGGATAAAAGTATTCTAAAGAAGGAAAATTAATTGAAAACTCAAATAAATGACTATTTTAAATTAAAATATTGAGAGGTGATAAATATATAAATTACAAAATTTCAAATATATTCTATTGATTATAATGCCAAAGCGAAATTATATTTAGCTAGACTTATAATACATAGAAAAGTATGAGTTGTACATAGTTGTAAGTGTATATGATTAGGATTATATTATATAAATAAGATTCTAAAATGATGTTTTAGAGTTGTTTAAACCACCATTGACCTTAGAACACTTTCATTAATGCTACCATCATTATATAGTGTTATTATCCAATAAAAAATGTGTTAGATTATGATGTGAATCAATTCTATTTTTTATATTTCATCACCTATATGTTTATGTATTAAGATCAAAAACACATTTTTTATATTTATTCTTATGTATTAAACCCTATCTCCTCACCCTTCATGTGGGATGTTTCTACCAAAAATGGGTTAGTGGCCTCATAGTGTAAAGTTGACATCAAATACCCCTCTATTAATGAACACTTCTTACATATACAATACTCTTATAAGGACCTTATAAATAAGTAGTTTTTTTTATATGTGTTTGAGTGTCTATAAAAAATGGTGAAATATTCAATATGTAGATACATGCAATTTTATAGATTTTAACTTGAAAAACACTTCTCATTGGAATCTCTTTGGATGTTTTAGACCTTTTGTGTGACTACTCTTATGACTGATATGAAAATAGGGAGGAATAGGGAAGTATAACTTAGTTATACAATTGATTAATTGAGTTTGAATATGTCCTTTCTTAGAATTTATTATATGATTAATGACAAGGCTTGGACTTTTATATATACCACACCTTTTGAAAATATCTCATTGTAGGGTTTAAAAATAAAAATGGGTTAACCTCAAGGTTTAAAATAATTAGAAATTTGGATGTATTTTGACGATTGGAAACTATATATGGATTTATACAAAAATGTTTATGATAGTGTCCCTCTATGGCCAGTAGTTTGTAGAAGAATTCAAATAAGTTAAGTATCTGAACTGATCATGAAGGATATATATCAACTTTTGAGCATTTAGTAGTGTACAGGTGATATGTGTTATAATAATGATAAAGCTCAGATTATGAGTTAATAATTTAGGCAAAATTATATGGTGAATGCAAGCCTTTCTATGTATAAATATATATATAACTAAAGGGTAGAGTCTTGATTGGTACTTATAAAATGTAAAAATATGAGATGCTAGAAATATTTAGTTCTAATATCTATAATTCCCACTATGTACCATTGTTCTAGTTTTGGATTTTGTAGGTAATTAAAAACTTAAACTAAAAACAAGGTTCAATCACATTTTTATAACATGGTGAAAGTCTTCATATTTGTGTATATAGTGTTCATGTATGCACCTAAAAACACACGCAAAGAAAAATATTTTGAGGGAGTAACATTTGTACATTAACAATGATGAATGACATTTAAAATTTTTCATATAAAGGTGTTTTAATTTTTTTTTTTAGTTGGAGTGATATAAATTGTTACAATGACACATAATAACTTAAATATGTTCTACTATATGAGTGGGTTAAATTTGAAGACTAGTGTAAAACATATATTTATTTTCATTAACTTTGAACATAAAATTGGGGATCATGGAAATATATGAGCATGTATTAAATCACACTACCTATATAGGAGTTTGAGTTTAAATATGATTCAAAATTGATAGTTCTAGTACAAATTTATGGATGGTGTAATGAATAAATGCCTCATGGTGTAAAAAATAATTGTAATATTCATATATATGTGTGCATGTATATGCTTGATGGAGGAAACACATTTGGAAATTTATGAATGTTTTAGGATGTAAATAGGATTGAGTTACTCATATTTAATCTTAATCTCAAATTAAGGTTCTTGAACAATTCATATGAGTCACATGTTATGTTATTGTCTTTTACGTATGGATTTTTTTTATAATGAATGTTATTAAAAAAAGTAGTTTTTGAATGGAATTTTAGAACTCTAATTACTTTTCACACATTAATATATAATAAGAATAAAAATTTATAAAATGACAATATCAATTTAAAATTAACATGTATTAGATATAGTGCAACAAAGCACAAGCAAGATATGTTTTCTTAAACTTTTTTATATATCTGTGTACGTTAAATACCCTAAAAATTTATAAACAAATGTAGGAAACATATGTCTAATTATTTTTGATGATAAAAATGATGAGGTAACATACTATTACTTAAGCCATTATCTAAAATAAAATAAAATATTGAATTTCAAAGTAAAAAATGGTTATGACATTTACTATCTTGTTAGGTTTGTGGTTGTTTGTATAACTTGAGTTTGAACATACTATATAATAAATTTTGATGTTTCAATATTTTAAGAATTAAAAATTAATTGGAATTTATCCATTGATAAAATATAATTATTTATTTAAAAAATTAATTAATAATATTTAAAGACAATCTATATAACATGTTGATGGATGAGCATCCCTATTTAACATGCTCTATGAAATTTATAAAATGCACAAGTTGTAGGTTGGATAAATATGTATAATCTTGGATATGGACATGGTATTTCAAAAATTTGTTTGATTTAAGGTAAATTTATCTGAAGACTTTAGAAAGAGACAAATAGATTTACCAACATCATCAAGCAGATAAGTAGAACAATGTAGATGCTTATATAACTTAAAATTATATTAAATGTTTGATTAAAAAAGATTAGTAGATATTTTTGTGTGTTAATATTGACAAATATAAAATATTTGAGATGAGGAAAGGGTAAAAGAGGAGGAAATCAAGTAGTTGTGAAAAATATGTGATGTTTAGAGACTTAGAAAAGGGTGAATCATGGATGCAGACACTTGTAAAAGTGTTTCAATTTGATTATTGATTCACAAATCCTTGGAAACATATTACAAGGACACATTAAATTATTCTTAGCTTGATTGAATTGGAAATAAATAACCTTTTATAGTGATGTGGAAACTAATATGAGCTTACATGGTTTAAAATTACATGTTTCATTTGACAAAACTTATAAAAGAGGCATTTTGGGGAATGGCATAAGCATGATTGTTGGTTATAATTTGAAATATATCTATTGGAAGAATAATTTGAATCCTAATTAAGAGAGGCCATATTATTAATTTATAAGTAAAATAAAGAGATAAATAGTAAGGCAAATGAGGTTTAAGTAGGCTCTATTTTAAAAGTGTATAGACTAGGCTATAGCTCATATGATAAAAATTTCTCTATTATATCTATTTACATAAATAAATATAATTTTGTTATTTTTAATATCTATATGTTCATTTATAAGTACATTTATGGATTTCCCTCATTATAAAATCCATCCCATAATGTCTACACCAACTCATATAAGATCAAGGTTTGATCCCTTATGGATGTTCATAGAGGCTTCTTCAATAATACTAATATTTATGATGTTAAAATAATAGGTTTTGAGTGACAAGATAGTAAATATTCCACCAAGAAGATTTTTTTCTGGAGGTGGACATGTATTATCAAATGTGGTTAGAAGACTATATGAAATATTAAACACATTGAGACTTGTACAAACTAAATTTGATACATGGATGGAAGATAATGGGTTTCACCCCAAGTGATGGCTAGAGTGATGATGAAGGATAAAAAATAATTTAAATAACATAATATGTTAAAGAATAATAATGACACATGGATGCTAGGGAAGGTATACTCCATAAATCTATCTCAAGGATTGGTAAAGGGATTAAGGTAGACGTGCCATGGTTTCATAAGTAATAAACCCTGAATAAATTATATATTTTATCATATACATTTAGGAATATTTAACTTTTGATTATATAGGAGACCTAATTTGAGTTAAAGTTATGAAAATAAAGTTGAATGGTTATGTGACTATTTTATGGAAGGAAGATGAAATGGAAAGAAAATTAACTGGGAAGGACAAGTTATTTGAATGGGAAAAAATAGGTTTGAAGATGAACTTCAAATTCATGTATGGAGATTAATAGTTATAGTTGTTAAAAATGTTACACAAATTGATGTAGAAGGATTTCCTAGTCAAGGACTAATACTGAGGAGTTTTATATGATCATCGTAAGATTTGGCCATGGTGAAATCGATTAATAAAAAGTGGAGGAATATATAAATGTATGATGTCTTAGCATCTAATAAGATTAAATCATGGTCAATATCCAAAATTTAGAATACTATTATAAGTTATAATTAAATTCTGAGAATAATTTGTCTTGAATGCAATAAAATATCATGTGAGGAAGAGGAAATTTCATGCATGAATGTAAATAGATTTTATAGTGCTAGATAAAACTAAAAATATCATGAAAGAGTGATTAGATGTTTTCATAATCTACCACCCATGCAGGAACATATAAATTAACAAAGATTTTAGACAAGTCATTCACATAGAATAACATCCTACATGTCTATACAATGTGGAATATTTTGTTTAGGAAGGTGAAGAGGATACCACATAACATGTTTTAGATGTGGATAACATGGCTATTGGGAACATAAGTACCATCAAGAATGAAGTGAAATTATGATAATGAATAATTACAACACCCATGTATCACATGGAGATGAGGTCTTAGTTAGGTCCCCAGAGCATTATAATAAGTTAGAGTGTAGAGAGATTTTCATGATGAGGATTGTATTTATAAAATTAACAAAACTAGACATTAAACTAGTGTAGAGAAATAACCTATTCAAAATAGTTATAAAATAAAGAGGTCCATTTAATAGTGTGATTATAGATAGTGGTATAACTTAAACTCTCATCTCATGCAAGATGGTGTAGAATTGGGTTTGGAGAAGGTAGTTCACCATAGCATTTATAAAATGTGTCATGGATTTAGAAGGTCTATCATATCCTAGTTAATGAAAAACACCTAGTAAGATTATAAATGGTTGTATAAAAGGATGATATTGTGTATGACATATTGATAATGGATGTATATTTACTGATTTTGGTGAGGACATGGTAGTTTTATAAGAATATTTTACATGATGGTATATAAAATACATATTTCATGGAAAAGGGTGGTAATAAGGTCACAATAAAACTATTAAAGGGTAAGG
>JARHVA010006236.1:582500-655000 GCA_037957365.1 Torreya grandis | reverse complement strand
TTGAAAATAATGTGAAAAATAATGATATATAAGAGGGGGAAATATGACAATATAGAATAATAAGATGAACATAAAATAATGATTTAGAATAATAGTAAACATTGAAACTTTTGAGAATAATATGAATGCAAGATTTATAAATTGAAAGAGAAAAAAAATATAGATAATCCCAATGGAATGCTTCAGAGATATTTAAATACTTTTCAATTGAATTTTTAACATGTTTTAGATAGTGTTAATTTTCCAAGCATGTGATATATCTTTCAAGAAACTTATATTTGAATAAGTGTTGATTAAATAGTTGAAGGCCTTCTATGCAATAGATGTCAACAAGATAAAGGAAATCATTGATTTTTAGTATCAAACAGTATGGATCCTAGAACACAAGCACCAAGAATTGTAAACTCAACACAAATTAAGGAAATTCTAATATCCCATGTCAACCCAATCCTACAAGTGACACTAAAATTTGAGGTTAATATAAATATAAAGGACATAAAATATGTTTTCTATAACAAGTAAAAGAAAATTATATATTTTTCCAACAATGAATAAAATATTTGTTGATGATTATAATTTAGAGGTGGGATCAATAGGGAAAAAAAATACAAATTTACTTTCAATATAGATTGATTATATAAGAAAATTAAATATAAATTATAAAAAAAAAATTTCTATTCATATGTTCAAATTAATGAAAATACACTTGGTGATGTTCCACCTAATCCTATTGATAATATGTTTTAACTAATTAAACTTTGTGCATATATATTTTTATTATAATGCATATTATATTGTATTTTTAGGTTTAATGATGGAGATGGATGAACAAAATAACATTAACCACATGACACCAATGGTTCCTAAACCATCCAATGCCCCAAGGGAGATTAAATAAATCAATGCATCATTTATAACCCTAATGTGAATCCTATAACACAAATGAATTATTAAGGGATTGAAGCATCTCATATCATGAAGAGTATTCCACTTTAGGATTCACTGATATTGAATTTACAACATTGGTTCCTGATGGAATATGTGATTTGTTATAACCATGATTGAGATGAGTGCATCTTCATTAATTTTTTAAACATCTATTTCTATATAGGAATCACCATTTTGGATGACACCCTTTAGTTAGATAGTACATGATGAATATGATTATGAGATATTTAAAATAAAATTAATCTATATTTTTTAGGAAAAAAGACTATAATATATGATAACAATAATTAATTATTTATGTAAGCATATGACTCATATTAGCTCACCTACCATTTTTATTCACATTGAGTGAAATTGACATGAATTAGCATGATGTACATGTGCTAATATTGGAAAAACCACTAATAGATCCATGAGAAGGCCAAAATTAATAAAGATATAATATTATTGATTGGTAACATGTTGTTTATAAACATAGTGTAGTCAAATACATTATCAAGTATTCAATTTTTTTATATAAGAGTTATGAAACTTATCATAAAATATTGATTCAACTTTCAAACATTGAAAACCCTGATGAATTAATAGTAAGAGCATATGTGATACTTCTAATTTAAATAATTTTTGAAAGAGACATTTAGTCACAAGTCACATTTTATTGGATATTTTTTTAATAGAGATTCTTCATCTAATGTGATGTATATATTACCTTTAAAATATATGAAAAAAATTAGGTTATATTTTAAATAAAAATAAAATTCATTTGGATGCTACTAATATATCTATATTAGATAAATCTATGTAAAATATGATAAGAGGTATCATTCTTGAGATACATATTCGACTTGTGTCACAAATAAAATATAATATAGTCACCTCAAGAATGATTTATCTCATAGCTTTTACATATATTTATTTAAGAGATGTATGCTAGTTATCATAAGTTATCTATATAAAAATTAATAGTATATTTCAACCCCACCCCCACCCGTGCTACCTCTTTAAAAAACATAAATTAAGAATTTAAATAAAAAAATAATGATGCTTAGAAATATTTGAAAAAAAATCCCAGTAACTATGTTTGATCAAGTACCCATATATAATGAAATACCTATAAGAAGAGGAATAAAGATTAAATACCCCCCTCTTATTCCTTTACCAATAAAAATATTAAATGATAACATACATGGCTTAGGTGAGAGGCTTAGTTAAATGTTGGACACTTGAAACTCTATAGGATAGAAGTAAGGATAATTAGACTTATGAGTAATATTTTGAATATAGTGCATGTGAAAATTTATTCATTAGGTGTAATGATGTTCTAGATGATTTTTTATAGATGTGGATAACACCTTGATTTTCATATAATATAGTAATATGTTAATTTGTATCAATGAAAGTTTTTGACAAGATTTTATGAATCCAAATAAATTTATTAGTAACAATAACATCTATATAATCTATCTTCATTTATCAAAAGGTTATGGCATGTTTTTTATTACTCATCCAAATAATAGGATATAAGAAAATAAAGAAAACATAACATGAATTAGATATGTGATCATTAATATCAATAACCCCATAAGAGCTAGTTAGCATACACACTCTATAGAATAAATTATCTAATAGTGAATGTCATATGTATGAGTGCCTTTGATATTTAAAATAATAATCTTATTATATTTATAATGGAACTCTTTCAAGACCATAATTTTTTTAGAATGTAACTGAATAAATTAATAGAACAATTCACTCAAAGATTAACATAGAAACATGCAATGAGATCCATAACTATGTATAATAAACATGAGAACTACATAAGTGAATAATACTTCAATGGTTTCCTTAAGAATAAATTTTTAACCACCCAATATATAGATATGAGTGGGTGAGTGTGGTCATATCAACTCACCATTATTTGCATATTGTGTTGTAGTCTTCCTAGTAGATTTGGTAATGACTTATGCCTTTACCTAAATACCTATACTAGATATGAAATAACTAGTACCTCATGGTTAGTATCATAAAAGTCCATCAAATAAAGGTATGTTAAGATAAGATTAAACAAAATAATCATCATACTAAACTTGCTTAAGTATGATTCATGAAAATCATAACCAGCAGATAGAGATTAAGGTAAAATGAATATTCCCAGAAGCAATGTAAAGTATTTGAACACCTTTTAAAACCATATTCAACCAACATATGAAATTTGGCATGTCATCTACTTAAGGCAAGAAGGCTTTGATGGATGTTTCAACAACCATGCTTATGTCTTGCTTAGGAACATCTTACCAATTACAAGTAGGGCATAAGTCCAAGATTTACTTATCTAAAGATCATTAAAGTCTTAGGATACATTTAATATTTACATTTAACTTATTTTGTGGTCTCAATTCAATTATTCATATTACTTACTTAAGTATTATGTCTACTCAATCCTCAATTCCAAGATAAATTCTTATTATAACAATACAAGTTCATAATCTCACTCTTATTGAATAAGAATAAGAAGCTTATAGAAAAATATTTAATGATATGTTCCAAACATAAAGAACATCTTCCTACATCACAAGATGATTAGAAAGGCATAACCATGTTTATCAAAATGTAGAAATGAAGTACATTATTCTCAATGTAATTTTATTTAAAAAACTGACTAACTATATCTTAATGATATTTAATTACAGTGAGTTTATTTATATGCTACATATACAGTCCTATAGAAGTACTTATTAAATGACATGAAAGAATTATCTTTAATTATATAAGTTCATATCAATTACTTAGGTAATTATTCATATATAAACATTATTCCACAAGTCATCAAGTTATTACAACTTATCACAATATATTAAACCTAAATTAATCTATTAATTAACCAATCTAGTTATCCATACATTAATGAAGTGTCAATAATTTCATTTGTTCATCCATGTAATTAATAGGAATAAAAATATATATGGAATAGTAAAATTATTGTAAATAAAACCTTAAACCTCACCCAATACAAAAGACAATAAAATTAAACATATCCAGTGAACATTATTACCTATATTAGATAAGTTTGTGATTAAATATACTCATACAATGAACTTTGACATATCTAACATTATGTCTCATTTCCTTGGATTTTATTACAGAATGAATCAATTAATCAAATCATAATTGATATTCAGGTCAATAACTAATAATCAAATATCCAATTATTTTCTGAATCACTATATTGTTGCTTTATAAACATATTCAAAAACATGATCAAATCACTACTAAAATTATACAATATTCAAACCATAATTTAAACTATTTATTTGAAATAGGTAAACATGATTAAATATTAAATTTAAATTAATTTAGTAATGCCATATTATTCCAATAATCTAAAGACCAACTATAATCATTTCACGAATCAATATACATGCCATGTTACATCATTCTATATTAAATACAATTATGACAAATAACATAAAATTTAGATATAATAGTTAATGTATAATTTTAATTCATTTTTAATCAACTAAAATAACTCAAAATAAGAAGAAATAAATCCAATCATTGCATGTAATCTAATGAAGCTAATCTTGCCTTTCCAATCCCAATGACTCAACAATAAGTGGCCCTTAGACTACCCCAGTCATTAGTTATATATGGATTAGTGTAGTAGAGAATAAATGGATAAAGGATTATGAAACAATCTATCTTGATAACATACAAACAAACAACTAATGAAAGAAAACCAAATACATGTACCAACCCACCAAAATCCATTAACTTGGTACCTGATTATGATGTAGATTTATTTCTAGACTTCTTGATTTATGGGTCATGCTCTATTTTAGAATATAATATGGATTATAAAGATATGTTTTCATAGTTGTCTTTATATACATCCAATTCCTATCAATCACTATTATGTTGAAACACTCAATCTAAATAATATTATGTGACAACACATATTCTAGGCCAAAATCACTAAAACGTGCTAAATGGTTTGAACTTGTCATGTACAAGTGACGATTTGGGCTAATATATTCCTAAATGGCATAGTGCATTGTATGTGATTATTATTTTTTCTAAAGTCACTTCGAGTCAAATTATGACCATGCAAAATGATGCTCTCAACCATTGAATTTTTCTAATTCGGAAGCACACATCACATGCAAGTGTTATTTTGCATCAATAATAATCTAAATGGGGAATTTATTCATATAAAATTGACACTTTCTTCTAATTATAATCTAGTCATATTATCACTCAGTAAATTGACATTTTGACCAATTTGCTTAATTGGGCTACCAATTTCAAAAGAATTATAGAAAAGAATTAAACCCACTTATGGAAATTAAACCAAATAAAGGGCTTAAGTGAAAAATCCTTGGAAGTTATTAAAAATATATTAATTGCAAATTCATTATTTAATTTTTCATCACCATATGACATCATCAGTTGGCTAGAATCCAAAAGCCATTAATAGAATAAATATCTAGTTTAAGCCCTCCCATGCCTCATTAATGTCCCATTCTTCCAAATATTAATGGGGATATTTATGGATTGAGGATGCAAAATTAAATTTATTTATGGACACACATCTTGATATCAAGAGGGATAGTCAAGGTTGATTCTGATCATTCATAAAAATCTATAATTAAGATGGCCAAGGCCACCATTTTTAAGCTTCATTCATGCAAACTTATTAATAAAAAATTAAAGTAGAAAAACTTTAACTATTTGCACACATTAATCAAATTCATAAGCCTAATTCATTGGTTCATTAAGAGATGATAGAAGATCAATCCACTCATCATTGACAAAGACTTTGGGCACCAAATCAAGGGAAAATTACACTTATTGGTTACACTTGGAATGAAAAAAAATCTTGAGAAGGTTTTATAGTATATTCCTTATTTTAAAAGCTCCTAAAATTAATTCGAAAACCCCCATGAGGAAGTAAGCTTAGTATATTATATTGTTTATCATTATTTGGGTATATCTTTACTAATGCATAGACTAACTTGCTTTGGATTCCTACTTTACATTTTGGCACACCTAGTGGGACCATGCATCCCATAGAAATAGGGAGACTAATATGCAACTCTTATATATTATAATGAATTCTTAAAATTCTTTACGAATAAAATTTTATCTTCTTTTTTCATGTAATTTAGTTTGATTTAATGATACATAATTTACATAGAGACCTACATCAATTCTATTTAACCAACATTGATCCTATTAGAACTAGCATTCTTTACTATGTGAAGGGTAGAACAAGTCAAAAAGCATCATTTATGGGTTGTTCATGAAGTTTTATGGCTTATGGGTTTTTTTTTTCAAATGTTTTAGAACTTGCATATTGTCTAATTGACCTTTTTAATATAGGATATAGAGAGATTACTAGGTTTTATACTTGTTTTGATAACTATATTTTTCATGAAAATTATCTATAATTTTATAGGAACCTACATCAATTTTTATCAATTGATGTTGACCTTCTATGAACTGACTGACAATGATTTCTTTGAACTGACATAAATCCCTATGTGTACCGACGTTAGTCTCTAAGATAAAAAATTGAGACCCAAGAGCTTGATTATTAAATCTTGTCTTTTCATTTATCTTTGGGTTTTAATCAGGCATAAACCCTCTAAAAATTATATGTCATAAGATAGAAAAAGGCACAAGTATGGAAGTGGTTAGGTCTTGAACATTTTAATTCATACCTAAAAAGAATTTAGTTATTTTATGCTTAGTTATTTGTGAAAATTTTAACAAGTTTTCAACTAAGTACAAGGGGATAAAATTTCATAAACATTTTTCTTTGGTGAATTAAAATAAACACTCTCAATTAGATTACAACTCTTAAGAGCATTTTGTTTTATGCTCGTTATTTCAAAGTTGTTCATTTTTTCAAAATGATTGATGTGTGTATGTTTTCCCCCTATCCCCTTTAGAGAACTCAAGTGACCAAAAGTGATCTTTTTTTCCTTGGTTTATTTTATTCCAAAACGTTTGAAAATAATGTCATCAAGGCCCTTCCCAAATTCATATGAATTGGGTGATCCAAACATGAACTTAAAGTATTTTCACACTTTTTTTTTTTTTTAAAAATTTGGCTTGTGAGCATGAGTTCATAGCCTCCTCATAGGTTTTTATAGGTAAGCATTGACATGGGAATTCATCTCCTAACATGATTTCAACCCCACTCAATGGTGGGGTATAAAAACTAATGCCAACTTATTGGTAAATTTGATTGAGTGGTTAAACAAACTCCATTAGTAAGATACTATCTTGGACCATAGGGGAAACTTGGATATCACACTACACTGAACAAGTGATGGATGTAGTAGTTTTGAAAAAGATGAGACCTTTTCACAACATTCCATTTTACATGGATAAAAATTATGTGATAATCTCTTATGCCAGCCACACTTGGGACCATCTATAAATGCACAAAAAATTAGTTATAGAATAACCTCACTTGTCATGGACATACTATTGATGTAGGGAGAGTAGCCCATAGCTGTATGTAACCATAAAAAATCTTGAGAGAAGGGGTTTTTGTAAAAAAACTAATTATTAATGAAATTCTATTTTTTTATTAACACATAAAATCCTATCAAGATAACGTATATAAATGAAATTTGATAGTACCATGAAACCTTGTTAGTTTTAGGACTTTAGTCATTATGCTTAGTTATATTTTATCATTTTATCCTTTAATTTCTTGGTCTTTTCAAAGTATAAATTATTTTGAAGACAAAAACATGTCATAAAACAAAAAATATTTATTATACACTATTATATTTGAATAACGAGGCATTACACTAACCAAATCAAAATCACTTCTTGCCTTGTTCAAATGATCATTTAGAACATTGTGTTTGTATTTTTTAAACAACAATTTTATTCTTCCCATTTGAGTCTAGACCATTTTCCACTTTCAAAATATCAAAGTACTTCATTTTTAATGTAAATTCAAAATCTCATCTTTCTAGGTTATAGGACAAGGTGTTATCAGCTTATCATTTTACACTTGGTTTGAGTAAACTTAGGTACGATTTCATATTTGGATTGAAGGTTGTTACCTAGACTCATTATCATTTTGGACTTATATTATCTTTCATTCAATCATAATCTAATCTCTTGGACCATTATACTTCCCATTACCATGTGACAATGTTGTGTTTCCCATTTGGTTTTAGTTTTATAGTTAGGAGTTCTTATGTTAATTCACATTTTGAGCTTATTAATTCACATTGTTATCTTCCCAATTAGAAGGACCTTATTATAATTTTATAGTCACAACTTTTCATATTTATATCTTGCTTTTATGGTATTGATGTATCTTTTCCCTAAGTTTGTTGTTTCTAGTCTGCACTTTAGGTTTAAAAGTTATCATATTCTCTTCTAATTTGATGATTTCAACCCACCAAAGACGAGTAAATTCATAACCATTTATTATAATAATGTGGTATTACAACACTCATTTTATTATAGTCTAATTTAACCTTGTAATTTGTTTGAATAAAATCAAATCACACCTTTAAAATGTTTTCAAAACACATTTCATATCTTAGCGAACATATCGAAGAATATTGTAAACATGACACAGTATAATTGTAGCGGGGTATCTTATCACCTTAGTTATGAGGAAAAGCATTTTTGTGACGGATATGATCACTCCATCATGTTTAAAGATACCATCATCTTTATACCTAATTTTTAATTACCAAACCAATCCTTGTTGATTTTCGTACGCCAACCCTATCCTCTTCCTTTTGCCTGCATGAGTAACCAAGTTCCATAATACTCAAAGGTTACCATTTTAGGTTATCCTCCTTTAGATTTTATGAGAAACCAAGCTTTGAAATATTCAAAGGTTAACATTTTAGGTTATCTTCCATTGTCTTTCATGAGAAACTAATATTTGTAGTGCTCAAAGGTTGCCATTTTAGGTTATCCTCCTTTGTCTTGCATGAACAACCAAGCTCTATAGAGCTCAAAGGTTAGCATTTTAGGTTATCCTCCATATTTTGTGAGCAATCAAGATATGAATCACTTTAGGGTTACCACTTTATATTATCCTCCTTCATATTATTTTAAAAATCAAGCTCCAGTGTGTTCAAAGGTTACAGTTTTAGGCCCTCCTCCTTTGGCTTGTGATATCAACTGAACTTCATAAAACCCAATCATTACCATTATAGGCCCATCACCAGTGTTTATTAAATGTATTGTTGATAAATGTCAATTAGACAAACTAATATTTTTTGATCAGTTCTTTTATAGTCTAATTTTTTGAGAGCTCATTATTAAACCATAAGACATTATTCACTTTGTGCAAACTATTCAACACTTTAGAAAATATGTGTCGATCTTTGAGACATAACAAAACCACCAATTTCCTATTCAAGAACCATATTTTGAGAAAAAAAATGTCTTCAAAATTGATATTTTAAAGCCAATTATAAACCAAGGCCATTATTTTTTTGTTGAATCACTCATTTGTGATGAGTTAACCTATGATGAATCACCTTTTTATCCTTTACCTATAATCTAGGAGTCTAAATATAATAATTTATTATTTATTGAGTCACTTGTTAATGATTATAAATACCTATGGGTAAATCATTATCTTTAACATTATCCTATTTTTAAATATCCTCAGCCCTTTGACAATCCAATCTTTGTGGAGTTATCTCTTGACCTTTTCCCCCTCATTAAAGATTCTTACTTTTAAAATCTAGTATTTGTGAAGTCACCCCTCGAGTGGTTCCTTATATTTCAGTGGATTCATCTAGATGAGATAGTCTATGTTGAACCCTTCCTAGATGAATATATTTTTATAGATCCCATTATGCCATCATAATCCATGACTAGTCCAACACCAAGAATTCAATGAAACATCATTGTAGTGGCATTCACACTAGATGAAGAAATGATATTAAGGTTAGGTTTTATTTTTAAACCAATATCATGTTTATCATTCAAAATAAGTATCAAAATTAGTCTCTAAATGGGATTTAGAGTTATTTGAGTTGGTTTCATCTTTAAAATCATAATATAGTCAATTGTTACAATATTGGTTATACTTACTTTGCAGATTAATTTTAATATATTTATGATCCTTTTACAGTTTTTGGGGATGATTACATTAGCAGCAACACATTTTCTCATACTATATTATATGAGGATTATGATACCTCTTCCCATTCCATTACCATTATACATTCCATTATCACCATCCAACATAGCCATTATATTGACATTCTACCTCCTAAAAGCATAGATTGGGATTGAAGGAATCACACTTTGTTGAACTACATCCATGGTGACATATCAATTTCATAATAAGGAGACCGAGACAAAATTCATATTGAAGAAGAATAATCTCCTAGTGAAACCTTTTTAAATGTACGAGGGGATAATCAAAGTAGTTTAAACTTAGAATCTTCTAGTGAGACCTTGTTTGAGGTGCTATAAGAAAACAAAAGTCAAAAGTCAATGTTCCTAAGTGAAACCTTATTAGAGGCACTATAGGACAATCAAGACAACTTCATTGGTGAAAACCTCATTCAGGCACCAATAATTGAGCAAAACCACTCTTCACTACTAAATGAAGATAATATTAAAGATCAAATTTTTATAGATTCGTATCTATAGCATAATCAGATTGAAAAAAATCTCAAGACTAAGTATTAAGAAAATATGATGGTCCTATAAAGAGAATATTCAAAAAATTCCAACCACACCACAACCAAAATTATGTCAAATCTAAAATTAGTAAGACTTTGTGTGATTAAAAGTCTCTTTCTTCATTTTTTACCCAATCATTATACATTTCATTAGAGACCAATATTCCTTTTCCAGCTTATACCATTTATCCTACGCATAACATTCTTTAACATCCTTGACCATACTTTACTTGGTAGAGGTTAAGAATACATCTTGTATTGATGGTTGAAGGAAAGAAAATCAAATACCAACAAAGATCAAAAAAAATTTGGAGTCCAAATCTATAGCAAGTTCTTCACAAAGCAACTATTTAGAAATGGTGTGGGCTATCAATTTTTATGATTGATTATTCAGGTTGTCTCATATGTTATCTAGGATGTGCATCAACATAATCATTTTAAATTTACCATTTACCCTACCATTTACTTCACCTCATCACATGGGGGCAACCCTATTACCATTATGTCCAATTTCCATATTGACATAATTTTTTAGACCATACCCTATACAATTTTATTGTACTCGTTATTATTGACCAAACCCTATTTTTAACCTCAATACCCAACCATTTTTTATCTTGGTTTTAATATCTCTTTTGGCACCTTCTTTGGGGGGATTGTTATCTAATTTCAGTAATTATAGAATTTTGTATTTAAATAAAAGTCTATGAAAGTAGTGTGATATTAGATCTAGCAAGTTATCTTTCATTTACATTTAACTAATACTAATGATTATAACTACCTATGGGAAAATAAATATTTTAATTGTTATTACTAATTATAAATACCTTTGGGAAAATCAATATTTCACATGGTGTCACTGGTTATAACCACCTATAGAAAAATTAGTGTTTCACTTCGAGTTACTCATTATAACCACCTATGGGAAAATTGGTACCACTAACCCATATGTTGTTGTTTCCTAATTATAATTACCTATGGGAAGATTAGTAGCAACACCTATTATCATGCATTGCCACATCACCTTTCGATTATTACCATTGTTTGTCTTAATTAATGAACTTATTATTACCTAGTCAAATCTCACCATCTTTTACATTGGTAGAACTACTCTGACTTGAGGTCCTAATAGGACTACATAGGCCACCCTCGATTCACATTGAATTCATATCATTGCCTATTTTACATACGGTCTCATCATTTTGTGAGAATTTTCAAGTTTGAACACTCTCATCATTTTGTGAGCACTTAATTGAATTCTATCTCCATTTTACAAACATTTCCAAGTTTGAACACTCTCACTATTTTGTGAGCAATTTCCATGTTTGAAATCTCTCATTATTTTTTGAGAACTTGTTTGAATGATCTCACCATTTTGCAATCCCATTTTCCTTATTTACTCTAAACCATCAATCATGTTTTCTTATCATCACTTTTATTCTATCCCATTACTAGGAGAACTGCATTTGGCCTAGATTTTATGTTGGATCTTGAATCCATGAAACTATATAGGCAACATCCACTTGTCTCATACATATGAAGTTAGATCGACCACCCCTTCATTTTAATCTATTTTCCCCCATTTTTTTTATGTTGTTATCATATGACTTAGGGACAACTTTGTATCTTTTGTTATTTTTCTATTATGCCAGTCTCATTATTTCTTAGATTAGGGGTCACCCTGTTGTAGAGAGTAATGCCTTTATTAAACTTACATGAACCATTTCAATTTTCCTTTGATTTTAATAACATTTTGAATAAATATTATTTGTGTGTGTTTATTTGATTTTTATTATTGTTTTGTTGTGCTTTCTTGTATCTCCATTTATTTTGTTAATATTTTGTCCATTTTTTTCATTTGTTGTTTATTCTTGGTGATTTTTTTCTTTGTGTTAGTGTTTTTTATTTTATTGTATTTTTGTGCTCTTTTGAGTTAAAATACATTCTATAACCACTTTTAGTCTAGATTATAGTTTGGATTACTTTGTTAGTTTTATATTTGAGTTGTTCTTTTGTTTTATTTTTCAAGTGCATCTTGTTAGTACACATGGATCTTGATTATTCATATATTAATTTGATGTTATTTATTATGTTTTTGTTACTTTTTTAAACATTTTTAGTCCTACTTAAATCATGATTATTCATATATTGATTTTAAGTTAGGTTGCATTTTTGTATTTTGTATTTTTCTTGTTATTTTTGTTTAAAAGTAAATCATTATAACTCTAGTATTGGTAGTTTTTATCATTATCCTTTGTTATAAATATTCAAATTTGAACCAAATAATCACAATATAAATACAATTTCATTATAAGTCATTTATACTTATGATGCATAATTTTATTTTTAATAAAGTAAACACTAAGTTCTCCAAGTCCTAAATTTAATGAAGCTCTGAAGATCATTTCTAAATGCACCATACCTAACAAAAATATCTACATAAGATGTGCATCTCTTGACATACACTATGACTCTAATTGACTATTTATATGACTAATTTGGGGTGCGCATCTCCTGAATTATATCATAGCATCTAGTGAAGGAATTATCCTACATATCCACATACATAGCATAATTTCACAATTGAATGTTGGTCTATCTTTTTTTTCTATCCTCATTCCATTGTATCCTACATTCTAGGTGAACTAAAATAGCCTGAGGTTTATCTAGTCTATGTAGGCAACACTTGGATACATGATGTATCTCAAGTTAGCTTGGCTACCCTCATTCTTTGATTCATCTCTTTCATCACTTTGTGCATCCTTGTATGCCTAATTTTTTGTGGCTTCTTTAGTCATTAGACCCTCACATCTATGTTTGTGCTCACTCATATTTAATCTATGAATTAGACTATATCCTTGAGCTATGCTTAACAATTTTTTGTACTAGGGTATCATATTTAGAGTAGTCATTATTCCAGTCAGCCCTACTAGTGGTCAAAATCAGCCCTACTAGGGCAAAGTCAATTTATAAATCAATCAAATCTACTCCACTAGGGCACATTATTGTTTCATTTCTTTTGATAACTATTTTAATTTTTCTTCTAATTCTAAGCTACATAGATTTTACCCTTGTTGTGGCAATTCTAAAGTGTGTAACTTATCTCAAGATTGATCATTCCCTAAGCTTATAACTTTCACCCTCTTTTGGGTATGTTAAAGTGTGTTTCTTATATTTTGGGATTGTGTCCTTCCTACATCCCACTACCTTGGGCCCATTATATTCTATTATATTTTTTATCATTGGGAATCAACATGTGCAAGAATTAGATCATATGAATATACTCTCATCTATGGGTTAATTTCATTCTTGCTTTCTTTTTTGACATTATATCTCTGTTTCATCGTCACATACCATCTTGAGGGGACATCATGGGACGTTTCTTCAGTCATTGCCTTTCAAATTTTCCCTAAAAAATCTTTTATTCTTTAAAAATATGTTGTTTTGACTGAATGTCTCATAACACCTTCTCAAATAGGGTGAAAATGTAGACATCCAATTCTTATCATTATTGTGCTGAAATTTTCAATCTAAATAATATTCTATGATAATGCACAATCTAGGCCAAAATCACTAAAATGTGCTAAATGGTTCAAACATGTCACATACAAGTGTCAATTTAGGCTAATGTATCCCTAAATGGGGAAATACATTTTATGTTATTATTATTTTTTTTTAATCACTTCAAGTCAAATCACAACCATGTAAAATGATGCTTTGGACCACTAAATTCTTATAGTTTAGAAGCACATGTTATGTGCATGTGTTATTTTGCTTGCATAATAATCTAAATGGGGAATTACTTCGTATGTAACTAACACCTTATTCAAATTATTTTCTAGTCAAATTATGACTCACTAAATCGAAATTTTGACTAGTTTGATTAATTGAGCAACTAATTTCCAATGAATTGTAAAAAATTAATTAAACCCACTTAAGCAAATTAAACCAAATCAAGGGCTTTAGTGAAAAATCCATGAAAGCAATTGAAAATATATTAATTTCAAATGCATTCTTCAATTTTACATCACACTATGATATAATCAATGGGGTGGCATCCATAAGCCATTAATGGAACAAATATCTATTTTAAGCCCTCCCATGCCTCATTAATGCCCTATTATTCCAAATATTAATGGGAATATTTATGGATTGAGTCTCCAAAATTAAATTGATTCATGGACACACATATTGATCTTAAAATAGATGATCATGGTTGATTCAGATCATTTTCAAGAATATATAAATAAGAGGGCCATGACCATCATTTTTAATCTTCATTCATGAAAAACTATTAAACAAAATTTAAAATATAAAATATTCAACTATTTGTACACATTGATCAAATTCATGAGCCTAATTCATTGATGCATTGAGAGATGACGGAGGAGCAAGCTACTAATCATTGACAAAGACTTGGATCATCAAATCAGGGAGACATCATGCTTTATTCCCACACTTGGAAAGATGGACGCTCTTGGGAACATTTGATAGTATATTATTTTTTTAAAAATCTCATAGAATTCATTTGTAAAACCCATGCGGGAGTAGGCTTAGTACGTTATGTTATTTATTCTTGTTTTGTTTTTTATCTACTAATGCACCGACTAACTTCATTTCAATTCCTACTCTACAATCTTCATGTACTAATTTAATAGATATGTATGAATTAAAATAAAACCCATAAAAATAAGATAACAACTCAACGAATTAAAATTAAAAATTATGTAAAATTTTAGGTCACTTTATTGACAAAATTTGACTTTCCTTAACATAATAATAATAATAATAATAATAATAATAATAATAATAATAATAATAATAATAATAATAATAATAATAATAATAATAATAATAATCTAAACCATTTACATAATTAGAATAGTTAAATAATCAATAGATTAATTACCCCAAATAAGTCAATGTAGTCTTGAAAGATAATTATTCCAATTATCACTTCCACATTTATTCTAATAATTCAAGATTATTTCATTACCTTGGGCTAGCTAATTATAAATTTAATGATTCAAAAATAGTCAAATTAGTGAAATGAAAATAATAATAAATTATTCCCTAGATATATTTAATTATTTTGAACCCTTATGGGTACTCCCTATGGTCGTTGTCCCCCAAAAATTATGTAGTTTGAAATAACCAAGAGGCATTTTGTTTTTATATTTTCCTTTAATATAATCTCTCAACCCCATCTATACCATATTAGATATTTTAAAATAGTAAACCAAATCAAACCTTGCTTTAATTTTAACACAACAAAGCCATATGGCTATCTTAAAAAAAGAATTATCAAATTAATTAGAATAAACCCGAGAAACCAAAACAACCAACAATTGTTATAAATTACATTGATTTTATTATATACATATCCATCAATAAATCTAAATGTAATCATAAACAAATAAACACACACACACACCATATATAAAGACATAATGGCTTCTACGAAGACCTAGTAGAATGTTTGACTCCAAAATAAGTCAAACACCAAAATTAAGAAAAACCTTATTATAATAATTACAAAATAATTAAACATAGTCAACCATATTAACCAAAAAATAATTTTGAATAAGATGAGTTTTCATTAAGTAAATCCATTTTCTTCATGATAAAAAAATTATAATGATTTCTCAGTCAAAACAAATAATGGTCGTTTAAACCCACAACCTCATTAAGAGGCACCTACATTAAAACACAATGATAACACCCACACACAACCATTTTTGAACTAAAACAAATTGTTATTAACATTTTAACAAAACATTGTAAATGCTCAATCAATCCATGAACAATAACATAAAACCAACATAATGGCCCTTATAAGGGTTTCACCCAAGTTCAAACACTAACATTTTAGCTTGCAACTAGATGCCTAATATTTTCCATTCGAATGTATATTAAAAATAAACTCATAATCTTAAATGCATTACATAATTTGTTTATGGAAGTCAGCCATAGTATTCTTTCTACTCTTTTAACCTCCAAGAATAAGAATCCCATATATGTTTTTTCAAAAATAGTTGCTTAATAAACATAAAAATAAATCCCATATAACTCTTCATAGTCCTTGTATGGATGTCAAGATTAATACTTCAAACTATAGTTCCCATTCTAAAAAATCCTCATGTAAAACTAATTCACATTCCCCTTGGCTACCATACAAAAACTTCATTATATTTTTCCAAAGGTTTCTAAACCTCTAAGACTAAATTACCAAATTGAATGTAATTGATGCAGGAGCATCTAAATACATCTTGGCAAGACATGGTCATGATTAAATTTAAATTCAATTTATTGTATTTTCCCTCTAATATGATGTTACTAAGGAGTAATTGTAAAAAAATAAAGGTAAAAAGTAATTTTTGGGGCTGTTTAGGAAATAAAGGAGGAGTGGTTGAAAATATTTCAACCTTGGTATGTTGTTGAATATAAAACTGTATTTATTTCATCTTGAGCCCAAATTGGGCGTAGAGGTTAGGGAGAAGGCTCTTAAAAATAGAAAAAGAGAGAATTCAGTTAAAAGGAGACAGAGGGGGATGAAGAGGAAGAGAAGGAGGATCTCCTTTAGGGAGAGGAGGAGAAGGTCTGCAAATGAAATAAAGAGGGCCTGTTGGTAAAGACCATTAGGCACGGGCATAACGAGAATGGAAAAACATGGATTGAAACAGAAGATGGTTGTTTGTTTTTATTCTAAATGTTATTTACAAAGGCCACGATGGTAAAAGGGAGATTGTTTCATCGATCTGGGTTATGAATGGCAGATACGCGACTATATATTTGAGTAGGATATAGTTGAACCTACGGAGAACATTATTATCTACGTTGAAAGGTATTTTCATCTCTATCACTTGCCATTGTAATATGTAGTATCATCAATGTTGAAGAACATACAAATAGTCCAGGAGAAAGGATGACAGCCTTGAGTATGACAAAGTGGTTTTATTATTTCAAATCAAAATGTCTATTATGTAAGGTGTTTAATCCTTGGATACAAGATAGATTGCACAAGCACACTGACTGAATGGGGTAATTGACGTTTGCTTGTCTATTTTTATAATGGTAAACACTGTATTATACGTGATTTAGTAGGAGTCTCATATTCAAATTTACTATGTATTTGGATTTCTCTTTATTGTGTTGATTCCTCTTGTCGTGGTCTGTGCTGAGGTTTCTCTAGTTCTAACTTATATGCACTTGTGCGTTGAAGACTAGAAATGGTGGTGGAAATCAGTCTTTACATCAGGCTCTGTGGCCCTTTTACATTTTCCTCTATTCAATTAATTATCTGGTGTTTGATCTACGAAGCCTTAGTGGGCTTGTGTCGACTGCGTTAAACACAGGAAAAACTTTATAATCTAGTGGAAGCCCCTGCAAAACAATGACTGCTTTCTATCAGTAGGATGGAACCTTTCTAGTATTTAAGGTCTGAATCAAATATAATCCATAGTATTGTTATCCTAAGGAGTGAATATAACAACATTAACCTGCAAGAACATCGGCCTAGATGTCACATTTCTTCATCTAAATGTTGTAATTCGGTCAGTTAGTCTGGGTGGTAAGGATTCACACGATGGCTAGGATTTTGGCCTTTGTCCTTGATCTTTTCTAACTATTTGGCTGGGATTTTAGATTTATTTGTCTAATTGATCAAAGCTATGACACATTATGTTTATTCTGCCATTGCAATAATATGTTCTTGAAACAGTAAGATTCTAGGTGCATTGTGAGTCAATCCAGTCAGATGTATGCATAGATGAATGCGAGTATGGCATAAGGAAATGTGGCTCTATGGCCTACAAGGTCAGGGTAGCAGATACACTTATTAGCATTACAAATAGTATATTTGGTGGATTGGTGACTTCTGAGCATGTGGTGGCTAATATTATTGGCAATCCTAACCTTATAGTCTGTGAGGTAGTCACTGACTATTCCATTGCCCTGCAGTTGCTTCAATGGGACTGGTAATGGATTGACTGCTATTTACTTGTCATATGTTGTGCAACCTGGGGATACACTTGCCGGATTGGGGGTTAAGTATGGGACCACTATTACAAATATGAAGATAACACATCAATTTTTGGTATCAGAGCATCGTGTAGAAAGGTTAGCACACCATTGTGGTATCAGAGCTTAAAGCTCTTGGGATTTAGAAATTGATCATGGTTGCTAATAAGTTGCTATAGGATTGATAAAAGGATCAAAAGACTAGGATGCAAAAGGCCTAGGTGAGATCAAGGAAATTGTCAAAAGACCAGTCAAGGAGAAAGGCTTGGGTGAGACAAGTGGACCAAAAGACTAGGATGTAAAATACCTAGGTGTGGATCTAAAGGGATCAAGAGACCAAGGTGGAAAAGACTTGGGTGAAGATCTCAGAAATGGAAGTATTGTTGAAGATGCTACAGAGCAACAAGGTACATGAGGGCACCAAGAAGAAAGCAAGCATCCAAAAGAAGAAAGGTATGGATAGTATTGCAATTGATAAAGAGATTGATAGTTTGAAAAGAGATTTAGCTAATTTTACAGATAGATATGAGTCTTGGATGAGGATGGATAAGAAAGCATGGGTATGGCCAATGAGGAGGACGTTGAAGTGGCCAATTGATCTCCTAATGTAGAGGAGAAAAAGGAAAAATGAGATTTCCAAGAAGAGAGAAGCCCATAAAGGCTTGAAGAGGATGAGTAGGTTACGAAGTGAGCAACAAGAGAAAGAAGTTGCGAAGAAGGTTCTCATTGAGGAGAACAAGAGAAAAGAAGAAAGAAAAGATGAAGTGCCAGGAGGAGCACTTGAAAGATAAGAGTGTTGGTGAAGAGAGCACTCATAGGGACCTTGTGGTCTCTTGTTTTTATATCTAATGTTGTCCTTGCATGGGTAATTTCAGGTATGAGCAGCCTTATGAAGGTCAAGAGAAGGGCCTTGGAGAGGGAAGAGATTGGTGCAAGAGAAGACACCAAGTACACAAGTGAATGTGTAGGAGAAAAGAAAAAGTTTGTTGTTGTTGATAAAGAAGAAGAGATGCATTGGTTAATGCATGAGGAAGGTGTTGAGGAACCCCTACAAGCAAGAGAAGAGATGGAAGATGAAGATGACTTCCATGATACCATTGAATGCCAAGAAGAAGAAAGAGAACAGCCAAGCACAAAGGAAGAGAAAGATTGCTCCATGAATCAAGCTATCCAAGAGGTAAATGAAGTGTTAAGACCTGATTTTGATTGTTATTGTGAGCATGAAGATGTTAATGCACAGGTTAGAAGAGGCAAGAGAAAGATGAAGTACTCCCACAAAGCAGTTAACCATGGATATGTGATGCCTAAATGGTGGAAGAAGCAAACTCCCAAGCAACAAGTATGGGTACCTAAGAAGGCAAAGAGAGAAGATATGAGTGTTGAGGCAACAACACCAAGAAGTCAATGGAAGAGGATTGAAGGTGATTCAAGAAACCAAGAGAATGAAGGTGAGATGGTGAGTATGGAAGAGGCATTCCATGAATACAGGATGCTTGAGAGGTATACCAAAGAGGTAAAAGGTAAACAAATTGTTTATGATGATGTTTTTGAATCCTTTAATGATATTCTCATGAGAAATGAAAAATGGAAAGTAGCAATGTGGACTAATATGCAGCAAGGAGAGAATTCCAAACGGTTGGTTAATGAGGAAAGGGGAGAGTATGCAGCAAAGCAATGCCTCATTGAATGCAAGAAACAAACAAGATGGCTTCAAAGAGAAGTTGAAGAGAGTAAGGAGACACAAGGTAATGGTGTTTCAATTGCTTTTGATAAGTGTACTAATGAAGAAGTTGGTTTGTATAAAGATAGCTTAAGAAAGGATGAGATGAAGAGTAAGGCTAGTGAAGGACAAGTAATCCTTAAGAATGAAGGACCCAAGTTTGATGAAGAGAATGGAGAAATAGATGAGAGCTCACTATAGGAAGAGTTGAGAATGTTGGAGGAGCTGTTTGGTCATTCAAGAGAGTTGTGTAAAGATACAAGCCATGGTGAAGACACCATTGGTAAGAATGAAGCAAGAAAAGAGCACACTAAAGAGGCAAAGGCAAATTTGGCCAAAGAGCAGAAGAATGGAGGCAGCCAACAGACTTTATGGTCTCAAGTTTTTACTTCTAACATTGCCTTTGATGTTTTGAATGCAGGTATTAAAGTTGTGGAGATGAATGAAGTCCATAGTTCAATGGACAAATTTTTTAACCAAGAAGATCAAGAAGATCTTGAAGACATGTATGAGAATGAAGCATGGAGATGGGACATAATAGCTGAAAAGCAGATGAGGATAAGAACATATCTAAAGAGAAAGAATAGTAAGATGAAGGACAAAGACTATTTAAAACAAAGACAAGCATTGGTATTGGCAACAAGACCTTGGGATCCAGAAATAGAGTGAAGACTAGTGCATGGAGGAAGCATCTCATTTGAACTAAGGTTCAAATCTTTTCTACAGGGAGAGTATGATGTAGGAGCATCTACATACATCTTGGCAAGACAAGGTCATGATTAAATTCAGATTCAATTTATTGTATTTTCCCTCTAATATGCTGTTACTAAGGAGTAATTGTAAAAAAATAAAGGTAAAAAGTAATTATTGGGGTTGTTGAGGAAATACGGGAGGAGTGGTTGAAAATATTTCAACATTGGTATGTTGTTGAAAATAAAAAACTGTATTTGTTTCATCTTGAGCCCAAATTGGGCGTAGAGGTTAGGGAGAAGGCTCTTCAAAATAGCAAAAGAGAAAATTCCGTTAAAAGGAGATAGAGGGGGACAAAGAGGAAGAGAAGGAGGATCTCCATTACGGAGAGGAGGAGAAGGTCTACAAACGAAACAGAGAGGGCCTGTTGGTAAAGACCATTAGGCACGGGCATAATGAGAATGGAAAAACATGGATTGAAATAGAAGATGGTTGTTTTTTTTATTCTAAATGTTATTTACAAAGGCCACGATGGTAAAAGGGAGATTATTTCATCAATCTGGGTTATGAATGGGAGATACGCGACTATATATTTGAGTATGATAGAGTTGAACCTACGGAGAACATTATTATCTACATTGAAAGGTATTTTCATCTCTATCACTTGCCATTGTAATATGTAGTAGCATCAACATTGAAGAACGTACAAACAGTCCAGGAGAAAGGATGACAGCCTCGAGTATGACAAAGTGGTTTTATTATTTCCAATCAAAATGTCTATTATGTAAGGTGTTTAGTCCTTGGATACAAGATAGACTGCAGAAGCACGATGACTGAATGGGGTAATTGATGTTTGCTTGTCTATTCTTATAAAGGTAAACACTGTATTATACGTGATTCAACAGGAGTCTCATATTCAAATTTACTATGTGTTTGGATTTCTCTTTATTGTGTTGATTCTTCATGTCGTGGTCTACGCTAAGGTTTATCTAGTTCTAACTTATATGCACTTGTGCGTTGAAGATTGGAAATGGTGGTGGAAATCGTTCTTTGCATCAGGCTCTGTGGCCCTTTACATTTTCCTCTATTTAGTTAATTATCTAGTGTTTGATCTACGAAGCCTTAGTGGGCCTGTGTCGACTGCTTTAAACATAGGAAAAACGTTATATTCTAGTGGAAGCCCCTGCAAAACAATGACTGCTTTCTATCAGCAGAATGGAACCTTTCTAGTATTTAAGGTCTGAATTGAATGTAATCCATAGTATTATTATCCTAAGGAGTGAATATAACAACATTAACTTGCAAGAACATCGGCCTAGATGTCACATTTCTTCATCTAAATGTTGTAATTTGGTCAGTTAGTTTGGGTGGTAAGGATTCACACGATGGCTGGGATTTTGGCATTTGTCCTTGATCTTTTCTAACTATTTGGTTGGGATTTTGGCTTTATTTGTCTAATTGATCGAAGCTGTGACACGTTATGTTTATTCTGCCATTGCAATAATATGTTCTTGAAACTATAAGATTCTTGGTGCATTGTGAGTCGATCCAGTCAGATGTATACGTAGACGAATACGAGTATGGCATAAGGAAATGTGGCTCTGTGGCCTACAAGGTCAGGGCAGCAGATACACTTATCAACATTGCAAACAATATATTTGGTGGATTGGTGACTTCTGAGCACGTGGTGGCTAATAGTATTGGCAATCCTAACCTTGTAGTTTGTGAGGTAGTCACTGACTATTCCATTGCCCTACAGTTGCTTTAATGGGACTAGTAATGGATTGACTGCTATTTACTTATCATATGTTTTGTAGCCTAGGGATACACTTGCCAGATTAGGGGTTAAGTATGGGACCACTGTTACAGATATGAAGATAGCGCACCAATTTTTCATATCAAAGCATTGTGCAAAAATGTTAGTGCACCATTAATGAACCCTAAAATCAAACCAAAGTCTCTCAACGCTCTTGCATGGTAATTAAAGATAATGCCATAAACCACAAGTCATTGGCTTCACAAAATCACACTTAACTAATTACCATGACCCCCATGTGGGTTGAGATCCTAACCTAATTCCCTAGGATAAAAAAAAAAGGTAAACACAATAAGGTCTATTTAAAATATGCAAACCATCAAGCATACGATATTGCAATGCACAATATTAAGATGCTTCAATCCATGTTTGAAACTATATAGGTTATATTAAAACCATTAAGTCACAAATTTCAAGACAAACAAAAATATAACTGAACGTCAAATATCAAACATGAGATGAATAAATTTAATGAAGATTAGAATCATTGTTCACATGAATAGTTACATGATTAACTAGACTATTAAAGTCAATGAGTAAACAAGTCATGAAAAATACACAAAACTAGATTAATGGGAATGATAAAATCAATAGGAAAACAACATTAGACAATAACTTAGACTCAAATAATTATATTCTTATACATTATACTATTGAATATATAGACATTTGAACAAAAGTAAAAATTAACTCAAATCAATTATTAATATAATCAATCATAAAATGATAACATACAATAGTCAATCACTAAAAACATTATGAATAAATCATTAATACTGATAAGATCCACTTGACATTTAATTTCATTCTTTCATTTATCCATTTGCTTTTCCATGTCTCCCTATTTCTTGGTTCTAATCATAACCTAGCTCAAGTACCTATCCCTTTATTCAACAAATATATTATCAGCAACATCTAGACATATAAGTATAATAAATTTCATAAAAACATTTAAAATATACATCCAACTAAATAATGAACTAGTACACATCAACAAATAATATCAAATGATATAATGAAATACAATCAATAATTATAATGAAATTATATCCATGTAGATCACCAAACTCTAATATGACAACAAAATAAAAAAAATGTGTCCTAAATAGTTCACAACTAGCCTGTATAAACATAATTACTTAAATGTAAGTAACTTAGGGTCACAACATCCTTGCCCACTTGAAAACAAGTCGTATCAGCTATAACGATAGCCAAGGATAATGATGTTGTAAAAGACTCTCATTTTTCCATGTAACACTTCTTTATGATATAAGATCCCATTGAACTAATACTTTAGAAATATCTTGATTCTTTAACTTAATTCTATGATGATCTAGGATATTCACTAGATCTAATTGTACATTTTACTCTTTCAAAACCTAAATATGAGTCCAATCAAAAACATGAGATAGATCAAAAATATACTTTCTCAATAAAATAATAGGAAACACATCATGAGTTTCAAACAAGGAAGGAAGAAGTGCTAGCTAATAGATAACAAGAATAATTTTCTCTAAAATTTAAAAATGTCCTAAAAGTTGAATGGATAGTTTAGAATACTTTTTAAATTTAATTGAGCTTTTATGTGGTCTAACACACAGAAAAACCTTATTTCCCACTTGGAATTCGTGTGGTGTCCTTTTCAAATTTGCATGACTCTTTTTATTATTTGAGGTAACCTTTACATTTTTCCTTATTGTTTGAAAAACATGAGGACCAACAATAGTCCTATTTTCTAAACTTTCCTAACCAAGTAGAGTTCTACACTTGTGACCATACAAAGCTTCGATAAGATCCAATTTAATCACTGAATGATATGTATTATTATAAACAAATTCAAATAATTTTAAATAATTTTCCCATTTACCTTGTTGAGTGATAACATATATTCATACCATGTCTTCCACAATCTAACTTAATGTTTTTGTCTGACCATCCATTTTTGGGTGATAAGACAAACTAAAATTTGACCATGTACCATAATAAGCCATTAGAGTTTTCCAATATTTTGAAGTAAATTTTTTAACTCAATCATAAATAATAACTTCAAGCATACCATTAAATAATACTATCTCTTCCATAAACTATGAAGTAAACAAAGTATTGGGGCCAACATACCCCTAATTTTGAAAATTGGGGCCCTTGAGATGTTTGAAACCTTGTGTTACCAATATTATCTTACTCCTGGGTTTTAGTAGAATCTGAAGATCATCCATTTTTATGTGATGACATTTTTCATCTAAACCCTATTGTGCTTAAATGCTTCTAGCATTTTACCTAGTTTTGTAAGCAATGTAGGTTTCAAGGAAAATATTGGTTTTTACCAAGGAAAGATTCATCAATGTTTTGCTAGCAGTAGTTAGCTAAATATTAATCTTGGTAACTTACTGAGAAACCCTATGTTTAAAACCCTAGGTGTGGACCCTCAAAGTTTGAATTTAAATTTTGAAGTGAATCATTTGGTGGGAATATTTAAGATAATATTTTAGACCTAAGCTTAAGTTTATATTAAGGCTTAGCTTCATTTATTAATGTTACTAAACCTTAATGTAGAATTAATAATAAGTCTTTCAATATTATTTTGAATATCTTCACTTTGTCCTAACTACCCTATGGAATCCCTTAACAAGCCCCATTTCTAACTTCCTAAACTCAACCCTTTTTTATTTAAATAAGTTAGCCTAAGTTTTTATCCTAAGACCCCCTTTGTATTTATTAATATGAATGGGGACTTACAATGAAAAATTATCTTAAGTTTATTAATCGATTTTCTTAACATAAACATCATGTATCTTATAGGATCCAACCACAATCATATGTTTTGATCCAAAAATGAGTGACTAAGGGAGATTTAATGGTTTGTACTTCATTGTATGTTCTAATATGATGGTGTGAGCAAAGTGTTCAAAGATCAAAGATCCAAAAAGTCACCAAGTGGTAAGCACTTGCACCTAATTATGTCATAAGGGGTCCCACATATTTATCATAGCCAATCATCTGTAAATCCTTGAATCTTGATCCAATGGTTATCACTCTTCTCATCTGATGAAGTGCATTGAGTCCATGACCCTAAAAATCTCTATAAGGATATTGCATGGCACTCTCACATTAAACCAGAAGGACTTCATGAACTTAAATTTGACATTTGTGCCCATGTGATTTGGCCCCCATGAGGATGCCTATGATGTGAATTAGACCATGAAATTTAAGTTAGACAATATTTTTTCGTAAGCAAAGGGGGCATGTTCTAAGTTTTTTCAATGGGTCATGTATTTATTTTTTGAATAAAATTAGGGTAAAATTATTAAACCTAAGTCTTTATTTAACCCTCTGACTAACAGAAGCATCAAACATCTTATAAGATCCAATGGCCTCTACATACTCATACCAACTGGATCTAATAGTGTGAGGTCTTCAAGTAGAACTTGGAAGGCACAAAGACTCAACACGTAGAGTAATCTTAGAGATCAGGGATCAATGGCATGACAATATGCTACATGCAATTATTATGGGACTAGAACCTTTTAGTGACCAATAAGATAAAAGGCCTAAGATTATAATCAATGGTCTATGTTAAAGCTATGGATCTTGATTAAATGGTGTGAAATAAAAGGAAGAATTCAAAGTCCAACGAATACTTCCCACTCAAAAAAATATGAAAATTGCCATCAAAAGAAGCCAACTGGAGGCCACATAAGATCCACATAGGAAAAGACCATATAACTCAGATTTTATCCACTTGGAAATAAAAAAGGATAAAATCAAGTCTCAACCAAATCTTGACACATGAGTGATCCTGAATCACAGTCACCTCTACCATTAAAGCTCCTAAAATACCTAAAATTACATAAAAAGGGAAAAAGTGAGCGGCTGAATCATAATTCAAGCTTACTAATCAATTTCAAGCATAAAAGAACAATCCAGATATTTCTATCAAGTTGGTGATAATATTTTTAAGGGTTTAAGAAATCATCGTAGAAGGAAGGAAACAATGGTTGGAAGAGTTTGAACTCTACCTTTCCACAAACCATTTGGGTATAGCTTTCAAGGATATGGAGTTGGACAATGAGGCATTGAACAATGGGTGAAAAAATTGGTCTGAACTCTTCTTCACCATTGATGAAATGTAACCCATCATAGAAAATGAGAGGCTAATTGAAGCAATCAACATCAATATAAGGAGTTTATAGCAATCCAATTGGTTGGTATGCATCATGTGGCTACCAAACAAGAGGTACTTCATTGCATAGATGTGTTTGCTCCTCTTTTTATAGATTGTAGAGTAGATGAGGACTAGATTGTTAGGCATGGCACTTTGAAAAGAGTATCTTATGTTTCCATTTTAGCCTTTTAGGGTTACTATAAGCTCCCTTAGTGTTATGTACATTTTCTCATAATTAATGATTAGACCACCAAAAATCACCTATATACCATCCTTAAACCTTTCCTCAATCAAAGAAACATTATTTTCAGAGACTTCCAGGGTAGAATTCCAATTTACCAATTTAGGGAAGGGATTAGGGTTATTATGACCTTACTAAATAGAATATCCTAAATTACCATAACTACCTATGTCAACACTACCTAGGTTTCATATGTATATTTCCTAATTGAACAACAACTCACCCCTCCCATTGGGGAAATTATAAGTATCCACCTTGGTAGGTAATTCATAACCATCAAGAGAAAGATCATTAAATAATTTTTCATGATTTCTGATTCCTTTCTTGGCTCCAAAAAATTCCCCCATATAAAGAATTAGTCTCTCCATAGCAAAATCTCAGTTTCTCACCACTACTCCAAATTTCATATCTTCAAGTATAGAAACCACATATAAATCATTTGTGATGGCATCTATCCCTCCTTCGTTGAGCCTATCAATATATTTCCCATGCCTATAATACACCCCTTAATCAAGAGATATGTGGAGATGATGGAGGATGTATGGTACTATTTAGACTGCATAATGATAAGGATTGAGGGAACCATGTCCTCACCCTTCAGATTACCTATTTATGTGATACCCAAGTTTGTTGAGCAAGAATAACCTTCCAAATCATCAATAGGATTAATGGGATTTGTAAATAAAATAAGAAGGGATTCTTCCATCCTTTCCTTCTCATAATTGGAAGGACCACACTAAAAGATTGGAAGAAAATAAACATTATCTCAAAGCAAAGAGGAGACTTTATCTTCCAAATGGATGAACTTAGAACATGAGAACCTAGAGGAATAGTAAAGAATCATTTTCAAGACAAGAATATGTTCAAAATATGTATGAGCATGAACTTATAGTAGTTGACCACATTTACACCAAGGCAAGTGGTTTTGAGGAGGTTTTGGCTAGATTGAAAGATTCGAATACCGAGCTAGAGCATAGGTTGACACACGAGTAGAAGCCAATAGAGGACATTTGGAAAATGCAACCTCTTCAATATCATTTGATAACTTCTACCTCAATACCATCTCAAGGATCTTCACAAGTAGAGGTGTCAACACCATAAGCACCCCCTTAGAGAGTTTTTCCACCTTCGTAGGACCCTAGTAAGTAGCAATTGGTATAAATATGAAGGGAGGGAACATAATCTTCAGGTCCTCCACAACAACCACCATCTTTGTTATAACATGTAGACATAGTGTCTATTGAGACATATGATATAGTGGATGAAGTATTCAAGGATCTTGAAGGTATTTGTGGGCCAGATAAGGAATAAATAGAGGAAGACCATGCTACCCAAATACGGCAACTTGCAAGGACCTTGGGTAATTGGAAGAGGCTAAGAAAGAGAAAGGGAAGGAGCATGAACTGAGTTTAGTCAGAAGACCTAGAAAAAATAGGAGGAAGCCTATGTTGTCCATTATATTCACCATTTCCAAAAGCCCAAGTCTCCCCTCTATGCACCCAACCTAGGAAATTAATTTATTTAGTGATGAATTTCCCATTCATGGGCCAGTCATTCCTGATTGGTTCATAAATGGGAAGTTACAAAAGATTCCTTCTATAGATAATTCATGGGGATTAACTAAAATTGTCAACATTGATGAGGACCTCCAACACTAGATTATGGACATGATGAAGGAGCAACAAGAGACAAGAATAGTGGAAGCAATAGGAACTAGTGGCAAGAGAATGGATGCTCTTAGAGAATCCACTAGAACTAAAGTGGAAATCCCTTAAGCCACCCAACTAAGTAAGCCTAACACTACTATCTTATTCAATCCAATTACCATGAGATTAGAGATGATTACCAAAGAGAAATCTATGGTGGGTACTAAAGAGTTCACCTTTCAAAAAGTGGAAACTTTCATAGGCCTAACTCCATTTGGAGGACAAGAAATAGGAGAACACCCCATCCATCAAGAGGATGAACAAAGTCTAGTTGGATCCTAATTAACATAGGTAATGGATAGAATTAGTGGATTGAAGCAACAGATTACCAACTTGAGGATGTAGAAGAAAAACCTTGAGACCCAAGCCATCATCTTTGTTCATAATGAAAGGATAGAGATGCTTGGTGAGTCCTTTGATATGCTTGAGGCCTTGAAGGCCATGGAGCCTAGGAAAGGTTACTTAGTGCAATAATATGAAGTATTTAAGGCTTTGGTCATCCAATGATAGACTTTGGAGGACCAAATTATTGACCTCATTAATGTATAATTAAACAAGTAGATCCTAGACTTCAAGACTATTAGTCTGGGACACTTAAGTGCCATCCTAGGCATTATTGTTGACAACGTGAAAGAATTGAGCACATTGCACAATGATGTCAATGAGCTCATAATGGAGGGTGAATCTTTGATCTGTAGGATTGAGAAACTCCTATGAATAATGTTGATAGAGCCTTCACAACCCACTGCTATGGTGTTGATTGATGATGAAGAGTTCAAGCAAAGAGCCACTACCAACATGTAGGATATAAAAGGGATAAGTCATTTACAATCTAGCAATGCTAACCTTAAAATAATGGATCTCATCTTCAATTTAGGAGAGTGGATAATAGAGGCGTAGAGCATCAAGGAGGCCATCTTGAGGAATGAAAAATAAATTGAAAAATCAGAAGATTAATAAAATGGATGTTTGATGAATCCTACAGTAGATCTTAGAGTGATCAATGAACAACATACTAAGGCTAAGGACATCCTAAAACAATGATAGCCAAGAGGCCCACCACCAACCTAATAGTAAATTTAATACATTTTAATTTTGCATACATTTTGTAAAAGTGGAATATTCTTTTGTATAAATATATGTTATTTTGTTAGCATATATATTTTTAGGCTAGTCTAATGTAGAAGGTCATGTTTATAATATAATTATCCTATAAGGAAAACTATCCTTCATGTAACCATATGTATCTTGAGAACTAACCAGTACACTACCTATGTTTTCTATAAGTAGGCAATGTTACCACTTTGTAAAGGCAGATATTTTTTGAGTGAAATTATATACTCACACTAATTAATACAGCTACAGGAATTTTGCAAAAATTTTCTATCTGGTTGTATTGATAGTTGTAACTTTTCTCTCAATTTCTTGTCTAGATCTTAAATTTGAATGGTTTTTATAATTCCTCAACTAAATTAACTCATTTATAGGTTTGCTAATCTACGTTTTTCTAGATTAGTTGGAAATATCATTAGTTACTTTGCTTTAATTTTTCCTATTTCAAAAATGTGCGTCAACTATTTAGATATAGAAACAAAATATTAAAAATAAACCTATTCTTATTTATAATTTCAATTTATCCTTAGAAATTAGCTTGGTTTGTAATGGAAATTAAACTCTAGCTATTTTACATTATAAATTGGTTCATATGTACATTTAATAAATTAAAACTTTGTCATAATGTTTGAGGTAAAGACTTGAAATCACATTTGTTTCCTTTTTGCCTTACCCTCTCATCTTTTATATTTTTGTACATAGGCCTTCACTATAGCTTAAATTTCGATATAAATATCCATTTAGTTTAGTATAGCATCAATATTTAACTAAAAAAATATCAATAAGGTTGAACCAAGATGGCTCCCAATCACCGAATAATATAAATTTGTGGAACAATCTACTTTTCTCTATTGTTATTTCACCATAGGTTTCATAATTGCCAAATACTTTCAACTCATGCCCTAAATTCTTGAAATTCTAAAATGAGTATTGTTTTCTAAACATTGAAAGCAACTATGGTACATTTAGAAGCATCAATAGGAGAAGCTGTGTTGATGCTAGAAGGAGGGTCGTTAATGATAATTAGTCAAGAATCAGTGTCATTTTTATGCCATTGGGTGGATCTTTGATCCTAAGTGTAAGGATTGGTAGTCTTGGAGATTTGTGACATATATTTATGCTTTGTTAAGGCAAATATCATAGTTTTTAGATAAATGATCACTAATTCTAGTAAATATATCTTTGAATTCTAAGATCTATAGCATTTAAAATTAGAATGACTTATTTTGATCAAAGATTAGGTGATCACTTATGAATTTTGGTTCATCTCAAACTCAAACTTGTAAAGATCAATCATATTTACATAATAGGATACATCCTTAAGATACCTTTGTGTAAATTTGATGTCCTTTATCATTTTTATGTATCTATTTGTAGAATTAACCTAGTGTGCATGTCTAGTCCTTGCTTCTTTTAAATATTAACTTTATACACCATATTTCAAATAAGAACTAAAATCTTCAAGCAGGAATTGCCTAGGATTCACAGTAGATCATACTAAAAACAAGAGAGACTTTACTTGAGCTAAATATTCATTAAATAACTAGGCATGATAAAGGTAGATGAAGACTTTTCAAGACTTTACCCAGTTATCCTATTTAAGGGACCTTTGCATTCAGACCACATCTAGGTATGGCTTGGCTAGGGAGTCTGCCAATTAATGTACATGAGTTAGTCCATGATTTTACACATAATATTAAGAAGTATTTTCCCATACTTAATCCTACTAGTGTTGTAACCATGGAGGAACATGTTTTGTCTTTTAAATATTCTTTGAGGTTATTAAATGTCATACATGAGGATGTAGCATGTAGACTATTTCCCTTTACTTTCAAAGATGCCTCATATGAATGGTTCTTCAATTTTCTTGATGACTACAATACCTCATGGAATGGTTTCAACACCATTTTCATTTATCAATTTGGTAAGATTATTAGTCCTTGTGTCATTTATCATCAGTTTACAACCATCAAGAGAGATGCAATTGAGCGTATTAGATATTTCAATGCCAGATTCTAGAAAATATATATCAGGATTATGAAACCCTACAAACGTAATGATGTTTTATCCTTAGAGATATAAAAGGATATAGTAGATCTTATGACTTATGTATTTCTAATGATATCTATCCCATTTATAGCCTCATTAGCTCAAGCGTATTCTAAGGTAGTGGTTATCAATGATCAAATGCAACCACATGGCCAAATAGCTTACTCTATTCCCAATTTTAATCCATATATGCCCTCTCTAAAACATTTTGCAAATAATAACCAAAACACCATATCTCTTAATCAAATTACAACCCTAAACATATTACCTACTATTTATGCTACTCCTAATCAAAATTTGGGATTCCTGAGTAACGAAAATACTAATGGATCTTCTACTAATGATCAAAAGGCCTTAATACCAAATCTTAGTTCAATAAATAATCAGGTCCACAATTTTAAGACTCCTAAGAGTGAGAATGAGTCTATATTAAATAAGGTTCAAAAACTTAGCACTAGTTTTGTCTAATTGCAAAAACAAGTGGTAATACTGATGACAATTCTGGAAGGAACTTTACTTTCCATAAATTTAACAGACCAAGAATAGGTTTTAGAATGATAGATTCTACAAAAACAAGGATAATGATCCCTCTACTAGTAACAAAACCATAAATATTAATCTTTTGGACATTTCCTTGCCTAACTACTACAGAGTGCATGCCACTACACATAGTGAGATTGATTGCATTGAATTATAAAAAGCCTTTGAATTTTTTTGGGAAGAACTATATACTTTTGAAGTGGTCCCTAAATAGGATAATTGTATAAATTCTTTTGGGTCCAAGTATTTAGACTAGGTTGACATGGTAGAAACCTTCCAATTCCATTTTCAAGAAGATAATGAACCTAAAAATATTCCTAAAGATATTCAAGCATTCCAAAAATTCTTGAAGTCATGCCCTCTAAGGAATAGGGAACAGAAGAAACATTTAACCACTTCAACTCCGCCTCATAACTATGGTACCCCTCTTGATACAACTTCAAGGAATGACCCTAAGATACCCAAAGGAAGTTACTTTAAGCCTAGTATAGATTCACCAAGCAAGATTGGCTATAACATTGTTGAAGACATGAAGAAAATCAAGGTCAATATTACCTTACATGAGTTAACTCAAATTATTTAAAAAAGACTTATTGTTAAAGCATTCATCTAAGAAACCTAGGAAGCCACCCAGGGCTGATAGTATAAATGTAACCATGCAAAAAGCCAAGGAAAAATCATGCCATTCCTTTTCATATTTAATATATTTGGTAAAAAATTCCATAATTTCCTTCTAGATTTTAGGGCTTCAACCAATATCATGCCTACAAGAATATGTGAACAACTTGGACTAACTCCAATCAAGTTTGATAAGGTGGGTACCTAATAGGACAAGTTAAAGGTTAAAGTCATTAGGGAATTATTAAATGTACATATGTAGTTGGCCAAGGAACCCAAAGTGCAATAATTTATTGGCATTCAAGTAGTAGTCATTCCCAATGCATATGGACTAATTTTAAGTATAGAGTGAACTAAGGCCCTAGATGGATATATATCTATTGATTATTCACACTAATGGCTACCTTGGAAAGGTGTCTCAAAATAGATAAGGGTGGAAAGGGAGCCAATAATGAATCACATGATTACTAATTATAATGTAGTCAATGAGAGAGTTAATTTCCTTCATTCTAACTTGGTATTCTTCACCTTTGAGACTATTGAAGTGGCTAGTTCCCAAGGTACTCCTATTATACCTAGTTTGTGGAAACTTTATGTTGATGGTGCTAAATAAAAGTATGGATATGGAGTTGGTATTATTTTCATAGACCTTGATGTTAAACAATATCATGCATCTTATAGACTATAATTCCCATGCACCAATAACTTGGTTGAATATGAGGCTCTCATTTTGGGGTTACAATTTTCTATTAAGAACAAAGTCGAAGAGATACTAGTTTTTGGCGACTTTGAACTTGTAGTCAACCAAGTGAGAATCAAGTATCAATGCAAACTATCATATTTCAAGAGGTATAAATTTAGAGTTTGGGACCTAATAGATTCTTTTTAGGGATTCGACATCCTCTCTAGCCCTAGAGAAGAAAACAAACGTAATGATGGGTTGGATTCTACTACAACCAACCTCATGCCTAATCAAGATTCTTCTAAATTTAGTATTGAGCTAGTACCCTACCCCTTAGTCCCATTTAATGTGAACCAATTCTATGTCTTAAATGATTATTAGTAGATCTTAGAATTCATGACTAACTTAGGATCTTTTAAATCTCATGTTATTGATGAATCTAATGAGGATATCCTTGAAAGGGAATTTAGTGATGAGATCATCTAGATGAGTGATAAAAAGATACCTAAAGGGATGGTTTCAATAGAAAGATTATTTGACCAAGACAAACTCACTAAAAATCTTAAGGTCCCAAAGGTTAATGCGAAGGACTATAATACATTGAATATCGGACCCAAAGAATAACCCCAACAAGTTAATGTGGGAAAGGCTTGCATATAAATGGAATATAGGAATGCTAGAGAGTTACTCACCAAGTACAAGGACATAATAACTTGGTCTTGTGATGATTTGAAAGTCTTTAATCCTAGGGTTATCACCCATACTATACCACTCAAGGAAAGTTGTAAACCCTTGAGGTAGAAATAGAGGCCTATAAACCCTATCTTAGAACCTATGGTATATAAAGAAGTCAAGAAGCTATTGGATGCAAGAATTTTGTTTCCCATTCGACACTCCCCTTGGGTTGCCAATCTAGTTCTAGTCAGAAATACGAATGGTGAAATTAGCTTATGCATTGACTTCAAGAGCTTGAAAAAGGCATATAAAAAGGATAATTACCCCTTGCCTCCTCTAGACCTAGTAATATAGTTTATTTTAGGATTAGCCATGATGTCTTTCCTTGAAGGCTTCTCAGGGTGTAACCAAGTGTTGATAGAGAAGACAGAATAAAGACATCTTTTACCACTAAGTGGGGAACTTTTGATTACAAAAGGATGCCCTTTGGGTTGATAAATGTAGGGGATACTTTTCAAAGAGCCATGGAACATGATTTCTAGGGTCTAGTTGGAAAATACATCATAATATACATGGATGACCTAATAGTATTCTCCAAAAATAGAAAAGATCATTTCACACACCTTCAACAAGTATTTGAAAGATGCAAAAGGTATGGTATTTCTCTTAACCCTAAGAAAAGAAAATTTTGTGTTACTGAAGGGAAGTTAATAGGTCATGTTAACACTAAGGATGGTATCTCTATGAATCTTGAAAGGGTGGAATCCATCTCTAAGATAGAGCTTCCAAACAGTCAAAAATAACTAAAGTCATTCTTTGGCAAGGTAAACTTTGTGAGGAAATTCATCTCAAGGTTTATTAAGATTATCAAACCATTAAACTAAATGATTAAGAAGGATGATAAGGTTACTTATAATGAAGAGTCCAAGAAAGAATTTAATAGCATGAAAAAATCAATCAGTCAAGCCCTAGTACTAATAAGTCTAAACTTTTCAAGGGATTTTTATTTGTACTCATTTACTTCTGATCACATTGTGGTAGTAGTCCTAACTCAAAAATTTGATTGGAATGATTACCCAATTACTTTTATGAGTACCAATTTCAAAGATGATGAACTAAACTATTCCTTGATTTACAAGCATGTATATGCACTAGTGAAACTAGTAAATAAGTTTAAGCATTACATCCTCAGGAACAAAGTGCATGCTATCTTTCCAGACCCTGCCACAAAAATCATTTTGAGTCAAAATTCATTGGGTGAGTGTAGAGGAAAGTGTATGTTAGTTATATAGGAATATGATATAGATATGAAAATTTATAAGCTAGTAAGGTGTCAAAGCCTTGTGTAAATGATTTCCAAAACTAGCCCCAAGCTACATATCATGCTTATTGAAAAACAAGACATAAAACCCAATGAGTGGTATGTTTCTTTGATTTACTTGTTGATTAATGGTGTTTGTCCTATATGACTTATGAGAAAGTAAAATATAACCCTAAGACTAAAAGTTTCTCAATATTTGATCAAGGATAGAGTATTATTATATAGAAAAAACTTTGAAGGAGTCTATGTAAGGTGCGTATCCAAAGAATAATCTTCTCAAATCATGAGTACTTCCCATGAAAATATGGGTAGTGGGAATTAATCAAGAAGAAAAATATCCCAAAAAATACTCAAGGTTGGTTACTATTGGGATACCATTTTCAAGGATGCTCACAAGAATGTGAGGGAATGTCATTCTTTTCAAGTCTTTAGCACCAAAGAATCAAAGGCAACCATGCCTTTGAAAATAGTGATGATTGACAAGACCTTTGCACAATGGGGATTAGATTTCATAGGAGTGATTAACCCCAATTATTTTGAAGGACATAAATATGTCCTAACTTCTATAGACTATTATACAAGGTGGACTGAAGTTATAGCCACCAAACAATGTAGGACAAAAGAAGCGACCAACTTCCTAAAAGAAAATATTTGTACAAAATTTGGAACCCTAGTCTCTTTGCTGTGTGATAATCTATTAAATGTTTCATCCATAGACATGATTGAATGGGATTATGATAATGTAATTTATTTAATGTTTGTTTCAAATCATTACCCCCAGGGAAATGGTGTTTCAGAATCCATTAACAAGAACTTGATCAAGGAAATTAAAAAAGTCAGCTGAATATATACCTAGGTCTTGACACAAGCTTCTTAAGTATATTCTAAGGTTAGATAGGATCATAAATAAACAAACCCTAAAGGCATCACCATTCCTACCGATGTATGGCTGCAAAACCTTTTTTTCCTATCACCCTAAAGTTGCCCACACTCAGATTTATGCATGAATACAAGGAGGAGAGCCAAGAGCTTGCAAACACTAGGTTGCTAGGCATCATTCGAATGGAAGATACAAGGGAAGAAGCCTTTACTAACTTAAGCAAGCATAAAACCATAGTCAAGAGATGGTTTGATAAAAGGTCAAAATTTAAAGTATTTATATAGGGAGACCTAGTCCTCCTTTGGGAAAAGCCATCTGAACCCAAAGGCAAGCATGAAAAATTCACACCTCTGTGGATTGGCTCATATCAAATTACTAACTAACTTAAAAATAATAATTTCAAGCTAAAAGACCTTCAAGGAGTAGAGTTCACCTTGCCCACCAATGGGAAATATATCAAGCATTACTTTAATGTAGCTCCAACAAGGGTATTCATGGAATAAAATCTATAAGACCATTTAAGTTAGAGTAGGTATGCTAGTTACTTAATTTTTTTCTCTTATTTCTTGGCCTATTTTTATATGTTTGTTTGCCTTTTTTGTTTCCTATTGTTGTTTGTTTTGGTTCTTTTATTTTTATATTCTTGACTTGTTCCTTGGCTTTAATTGGTCTTTCTAGAGATAGTCTGGTGCTCTAAATATCTTGTCTTAGTGAAATACCCAAAGTTTCACTAATTAGAGTGTCAACCCCATACATATGATGACCACAAATCTAAAATGTAAGATTGGTACTATAACATAAATAAACGGGTAAAGGATAATGAAGATATGCATTTTTCTATGCAAACCTAGACATTATTGGGATATGAATATGGTTTTAAGAAGAATTGTAGTTATGAAATAAAGTTTACTCTGTTAGGATAAAACCATGTTTGCACTTAACAAGACATCCTTTCCTAGGATAATGGTGACAACCATAGGTGATATTTTGAAATCAAATGTTGGCTTACAATCCTTAAACCTAGTTACCTTGGTTCCCAACCTTATTGAAAGCATTAAATATATGTCAAAAAATACAAAAAAATAATAATAAGAATTCAGTGAAAAATATAAATATTTTCAAACATAAGTGATTTGGGTAATCTCCATTGGGGCCATGGATGCCTAGCTAGGAGTGGATCAAGCCCTTGAGTGGAGCCAAAGTCATCTTTATTAGGGCTGTAGATTCTTGGATGGAAACAAATCAATGCCTAAGCCTTCCTGAATTAAAAGAACAACCCTCTTAAATACCTAAATAAGCCTACTAGCTAGTGTAAATGATTAAGGGCATGAAACTTTAAAGTTATCCCCTAAATCCCATGGAATATAGTAAGTGGAATAAAAGTAGACACATAACATGAATGTGTCCTAGTAGTTTAAACTATATTCTATAGGTAAAAATCTTGTTGCAACCATGAAAAAAACTTGAATGATGACATGGATCCACTAGAGTAAAGAACCTAATTATTGACCTAAACTAGAGTCTTTATGTTCTAAAATTTGGCTATGTGTCCCATATGAGCCAACATACCCCTAATTCTAAAACATGCGGCCCTTAATATGTCTGAAACCTTGTTGTTACCAATATTGCCTTAATCCTCCATTTTAGTAGAATTTGAAGATCATCCATTCTGATAAAATGGCATTTTTCATTTAAACCCAAGTGTGATTAGGTGCTTCTAACATTTTACTTGATTTTGTAAGCAATGTAGGTATCAAGGAAAATACTAGTTTTTACTAGGTAAGTATTCAGTAGATTTTTGCTAGCAGTAGTTTGCTAAATCTTAACCTTAGTTCCTTATAAATAAACTCTATGTTTAAAACCCTAGCTGTCGAACCATCAAAGTTTGAATTTAAATTTTAGAGGGAATCATTTGGTGGGAATACTCAAGATACTATTTTAGACCTAAGCTTAAGTTTAGGTTAAGGCTTAGTCGTGTTTATTAACATTACTAAACCTTAATGTGAAATTAATTATAAGTCTTTCAATATTCATTTGAATATATTCACTTTGTCCTAGCCATCCCATGGAATCCCTCGACAAGGCCTCCTACTAACTTCCTAAATCAAACCCTATTTTAATTAAACAAGTTAGCCTAAATGTTTATCCTAAGACCCCCTTTGTATTTATTAATATAAATGGGGATTTAAAATAGAAAATTATCCTAAGTTTATTAACCAATATTCCTAACTTAAACATCATGCATCTTGTAGGATTTAACCACATGTGCTCAATCATACATTTTGATCCAATAATGCGTGACTAAGGGAGATATAACGGTCTATGATTCATCATAGGGTTTGGTCTGAAAGTGTGAGTTGAGGGTTTAAAGGTAAAATCTATATAAAGTTACCAAGTGGTAACCACTTATACCTAACTACATCGATAGAGGTCCCACATATTTAACACAACCAATCATGTGTAAAGCCTCAAATATTGATCCAACAATTATCTTTATTTTGATCTGATCAAGAGAATTGAGTCCATGACCCTAGGAAACTCCTCAAGGATGCCATGTGTCACTCTCACATTTGACCATAAGGACTTCATGAACTTAAATTTGACATTTGTGGCCATATTATTTTTCCTCCATGAGGACGCCTATGATGTGGACGAGACCATAAAATTTAAGTCAGACAAATATTTTTGCATAGGCAAAGGGGGCATGTTTTGAGTTTTTTTTAATAAGTCTTACATTTATTTTTTTAATAAACTTAGGCTAAAATTATTTAAACTATGTCTTTATTGAACCTTTAGACTAACATAAACATCATGCATCCTGGAGGATCTAATGACCTCCACTTGTTCATACCAATTAAATCCAATGGTGTGATGTCTTTAAGTAGAACATGGAAGGCTTAAAGAATTGGCATGTGGAGTAATCTCAGAGATAGGGGATCAACACCATAACAATATATTAGGTGTTATAATTATGGGATTAGAAGCTTGTAGCGACCAATAAGATAAAAGGCCCAAGATTACAATCAATGGTCCACATTGAATCCATGGATCTTCATTCAATGGTGTGAAATAAAGGGAGAATTCAAAGGCCAAAAACTAATTCCCTCTTAGACAAATATGAAAATTACAATGAAAAGAAGTTGTATGTAGGCCACATAAGATCTACATAAGCAAAATATGGTAGAACTCAAATTTCATCCACATGGAAATGTAAAGGTATAAACGTAAGTCTCAATCAGATCTTGGGACACGAGCGAGCCTTAATCCCAATCACTTCCACCATTAAATCTTCCAAAAGACCTCAAACTTGCACAAAAAGGGAAATTATCAGTGGTCAAATTATAATTCAAGTTTACTAATTAATTTCAATCACAAAAGAATAATCTAGAGGTTTTTATCAAGTCAGTGCTAAGCTTTTTGAGGGGTTAAGAAGCCATGGTGGTAGGAAGGAAATAATGATGGGAAGAGGTCAAATTCTACCTTCCATAGATCATTTGGGTAGAGTTTTCATGGATACGGAGTTGGATACTGAGGCATTAAATAATGGGTGTAAAAAGTGGTCTGAGCTCTTCTTCACCATCGATGAAATGCAAACCCTAAAATAGAATAAGAGGATAATTAAAGAAATCAACATTAGATATAAAGACTTGGTAGTAGTCCAATTAGCTGGTCTCCGTGATGCAAAATCCAAACTAGAGGTACTTGATTTTATAAATGTGTTTGCTTCTCTCTTTTATAGATTCTAGAGTAGATGAGGACTAGATTGTTAGGGATGGAATTTCCAAGAGAGTATCTTATGTTTCCCTTGTATATTTTGAGGGTTACCATAAGCTCCCTTGATCCCATGTTGATTTTCCCACAATTAAAGACTGGACCACGAAAAATGACCTAGAGACCATCATTAGACCTTGGCTCAATCAAGGAAACTTTATTTTCAGAGACTTCCAAGGTAGAATTCTAATTACCCAATCCAAGGAAGGGATTAGGGTTATTATGACCTTAGTAAATAGAATATTTTGAGTTTACACAACCACCTATGTCAACACTACCTGGGTTTCATATGTATAATTCTTAATTAAACAACTCATCCCTCCTATTGGGAAAATGATTAGTATCCACCTTAGTAGGCAATTCATAGCCATCAAGATAAAGACTAGCAAACAATTTTCATGATATCCTACTTGCTTGAGGCCTTGTAGGCCTGCACCAAGTTTCCCCATAACAAGAATTGGTCTCTGAACAATAGAATCTTAGTTTCTCATCATTACTCCAAAATCCTTATATTCAAATATAGAAACATGCAATTCATTTATGATGGCATCTATCCCTCTTTGGTTGAGTCTATCACTAGCTTTCCCATGCCAAGGAATCTCCCCCTGATCAATAGATATGTGAAGATGACGGGGGATGAATGTTACTATTAGGACTGCATAGTGATAAATATTTAGGGAACCATGTCATCACCCTTTAGATTACGTATCTATGTGCCACCCCAGATTACTCAGTAAAAAATCACCTTCCATCTCATCAATGGGATTGATGGGGTTTGCAAAGAAAAGAAGAAGGGCCTCCTCCATCCCTTTCCTCTTATAATTAGAAGGACCACAATACAAGATTGGAAGAAAATAGACATTATATCTAGGCAAAGAGAAGCCTTTATCTTCTAAATGGATGAACTGAGAACATGGGATCCTAGACGAACAATAAAAAATCATTGATAAGAGAAGATGTTGATAAAGGTATATGAGCATCAACCTGGAGTCATTGACCACATTTACACCAAGACAAGTAGTTTTGAGGAGGTGTTGTAAAGGTTGAAAGAGTCGAATGCCAAGCTAGAGCATAGACTGACACATGAATAGAATCCAATAGAGAAAATTGGGTAAATGCACCCTCTTGAATATCATTTTCTACCTTCTACCTTAAGGTCATCTCAATGATATTCACAAGCAAAGGTGTCAAAATCACAAGCACCGTCTCAGACAGGTTTTCCACCTCCTAAGGACCCTGGTAAGAAGCAATTGAAGGAAAAACTAGGGGAGGGAACATCATCTTCTGGTCTTCCATAATAACTAGCATCTTTGATGGAACATGTAGACATAGTGGATCTTGATCCATATGAGACAGTGGAGGAAGTCTTTAGGGATTTTGAAGACATTTATGAGTCAAATAAGGAAGAAATAGAGGAAGACCATACTGCCCAAATATGATAACTTACAAAGGCCCCTAGGCAATTTAAAGAGGTTGAGAAAGAAAAAGGGAAAAAGTATGAATTGGATTTAGTCACAACATGCAGCCAAAAGAAGAAGGCTGAGTTGGCCCTTGTCTCCACTAATTCGAAAAGGCCAAGGCTCCCCTTTATGCAGCTGACCTAGGAAATAAATTTATTCAATGATGAATTCCCCATTCATGGGCCAGTCATTTCTGATTGGTTCATAAATGGGAAGTTACAAAAGATTCCTACTATGGCCCATTCATGGGCATTAACTAAAAGTTTCAATATTGTAGAGGACCTCTAGCCCTAGATTATGGAAATGATGAAGGAGAAAGAAGAGAGAAGAATAGCGAAAGCAAAAGGAGTTAGTAGCAAGAGAACTAATGCTCCTAGAGAATACAATGGAGCTAAAGTGGAAATCCCAGAAGCCATCTAGCTAATTGAGGCTACCACTACCATATTCTTCAATCTAGATACCACAATCTTAGAGAAGATCACCACAAAGAAAGCTATTGTGGGTACTAAGGAGTTCACATTTTAAAAGGTGGAACCTTTCACAGGCCTAAGTCCAATTAGAGGACAAGTAGTAGGAAAACAACGCATCCATCAATAGGATGTGGAATGTCTGGTTGGAGACCAATCAACATAGAAAATGGATAGAATAAGGGGATTGGAGCGATAAATTACCAACTTGAAGATGGAGAAGCAAAACCTTAAGACCTAGTCCATCCTCTCTATTCTTGATAAAATGATAAAGATGATCAGTGAGTCCTTCTTTCATATGTTTGAGGTCTTGAAGGACATGAAGATTAGGCAAAGTGCCTTAGTGTAAAAATCTCAAGCGGCTAAGGTTTTGGTCATCTAGTGGCAAGCCTCAAAGGACCAAATTGCTAAGCTCATAAATGTACAGTTCAAGAGGTAGATCTCAGACTTCATAACTATTAGTCTGGGATACTTAAGTGTCATCCTAGGCATTGTTGTTGACAAGGTACAATAATTGAGCACATGACACAATGATGTCAATAGCTCATAAGGGAGGATGAATATTTGATCAACAGTATTAAAAAACTCCTGGGAACAATGTTGACAGAGCCTTCATAACCGACTACTATGGGGTTGATCGATAACGAAGAGTTCAATCAAAGAGTGACTACCAGCGTCTAGGAGACAAAAGGGAGAAGCCATGGCCAATATAGCAATGATAACCATATAATAATGGATCTCATCTTCAATTCAAGAGAGAGGATAAGAGAGGCCCAAAGCATCAAGGAGGCCATGTTGAGGAATGGCAAAAAATTAACAAACTAGCATATCAAGAAAATGGATGTTTGATGAATCCTATAGTAGATCTTGAGATGATCAACAAACAACATATTAAGGCTAAGGACATCCTATAGAAAAGATAGCCAAGATGCCCACCACCAACCCAATAGGAAACTCTATACATTGTAATTCTACATATAATTTGTAAAAGTGGAATATTTTTGATCCAATGGATTTTTTTTTAAATTATAGTTTTTAATTATTTTCCCACCATAATTCCTCCATTTTTCTCAATTTAAAAAATAATCCTAAATATCCTATTTATGATTATTTATTATACTATTGATTATTTCAAAATTAAATCCAAAATTTTAATATTACACATAGGAGTGGATGATTATTCATGGTTATTAAAAAAATGCCATGAATATTGAATTTGAAAAAAAAAAGAAAAAAAATTATTCCATTCTCATTCCCACTCCTACGTGGGATTCCCTTTTTTCATGGTGATGTGGAAATTTATATGGGTTTGTATATATATAAACCTTCCCTTCACGCGAAAATTGACTTAAAAGTGGAATCAAATTTTAAACCATTTATTTTATAATTCCATGGGGGCAATGAAAATGTGCATGGGATATTATCTTGAATAAAATTTGGTGGATGGTGAAAAGGTTTTCATTTATTTAATGAAGATGTTTTATTAAACATGCCTTATCCCTCCTACCACGTGGAAAGTGACGTGGGAAGTCATACATAGTAAAGACTTGATATTTTACATTTCAGCCCCGCTTTCCATGCCAAGTGGAGCTTTCATTAGCTAATTTGTGAATTTTAAACTTATGCCCTTTGACTTTGGCATCTTTCGTTTCTCCAACATGGATCACGAAAAGAGTTTCAACAAATTAAGTGCGGTTACATGGTTTTGGGATAGCATATGCAAAGGGTTATTTTTATTATTCAAATATATGGCGTTCAACATCCCATATTTTAAGGGATTTTATTCCATAAAATTTGCATGAAAGCATATTTTGGGAGTTCGAGTTTCAATTCAGGAGAATTAGTTTTATTAGGTAACATTGGTTTGAAGTTGGGATATGTAATTTTTATATATTGTTGGCTTTTATTTTATTGTCGGGGTGAATAGAAAATACATAAAACAAAATTTAATATTCAAATTGCATATTTGAACAGATAAATATTGTACATGGGAAATTTTTTGTGAAAGCTTATTTAAGGTTATTTTACCCTATTAAAAATTACAGAGAGTTATTTCTTATTTTGGGAGAAAGAAAGCACTTGCAGAACTTCAGATGAATAGGGAGATGTTTTACTAAGTAGATTCATGGTCTTCAATATCCAATTTTGAGTTCTTTTGCAAGTGATAGAGTTGATTATTCAAATATTGTGAGTTGTGTAATTATTTACAAATTGATTTTTAATGGAACAATTCAAATAACCCTGAGGATGTAGCCAATTAGTAAACCCATAAACAATCTCATCTCTATTTCTATTTTGGATTTTCTATTTTAATTATTTCATCAATTTTAAATTAATTATTGATGTTTTGGATAATAATTATAGGAAATGAATTAAGAGATCATTTAAGAAAATAAAATAATTGGAAATGTTTAAATTAAATTGTTGGGATTTAAATGAGTTTTCAAAATACTCATAAGCATAGACAATTTACATTTCTGGATTATAAAAGTCAATTCTATTAATTCAAACATTGGAAAATGACTTTATATTATTAAAATCCATTCTTATTAAATAATTTGAGGTAGGGGGCTACTTACTATTTATGGATCAATTTGGTATCAGAGTAGTTGATCAACAAGATTTAATAGTGTGGTTTACCTATGGTTAATAATTTGGTATATGACAAATATTTGTAATTGATTTAGTTATACATAAATGTGTGAACTATGGGCAAGATGTTAAAATAGGAGAATATTGATGAACTTGTGGATGACAATCAATTGTTAGCGCTTCATCGCCTAGCCCAATCTGATGACCCGCATTAACCCCAAAGTCTTGAGAGCACAAAGAATGTGTCACGTGGCATGCTACCATTCAACTAAAGGGGCCTTAAGAGCTTTAAATTGATGGTCATAATTCCATCATTTGGCATTCATGAGAATGTCTTTGATGTTAGTGAGAATGTCAAATTAAAACATAGTTGACCTATTAACCAATCAACTTTAACCTCATAGATAAATATCAATGGCTTTCACTCGATTATTGATCTTGATCCAATGACATGAAGTGGAGTTAAAATTTTTAGATCAAGACCTCAGAGCTTGATACCTCGATACCTAGATGAACCGTATCTAGTCATTTTTAAAGCAAACCAAAGCATGCCGCTAAGCATAATTAGGTCATCTAGGACATGAATAGCTAATCAAAATGGACTTTTGGATCTTAATAAAGGGCACACATTCATCCTTAGATCTTGATCCAATGGAATGAAATAAAAGGCTCTATTTAAAAATAAACAGCTAGTCTTTAGAATAATTATCATGAGATGCCATAAAAACATGCTCAGAAAGATCCACATAAGTACCATGTAAGCAGTAAAAGGCAATCCCAAGATATGGCACATCTGAAAAGACAAGGTTTGCATGAGTAGTGTTGTCTATAAGATCTGAGGCATGAATACATATATGAAAGATCTCACCTTCACCATTAAAGCCTCAGAAACCCTACCAAAACAACTTAAAGCTTTGAAACATGACTAATTAAGGACCTAACTACATTAAACAAGCTTAAATTATCATTTTAAGTATCAAAGATAGTCTTATTTCAAGACAATTAAGATCGTGGAAGCAACAAAGTAATAGTTGATGGAAGAGACAGACTTATATCTATCCACAGACCATGAAGGGAGATACTTTAGGGAACCAAATTAGACATAGGGGAATTATCCAATGGAATGAAGAATTGGTATGAGATTTTCTTCACCATTGAAGAGTTGTAGCCTTTGTCATCTAGTGAGTAAAAGGTGGAAGTCACCAAAAGGAAATTTCATGACCTAGTTGCAATAAAAATGATAGGTCTTCATCAAGTTGCTACCAAACCAGAGGTACTACCCTGTATTGACATCCTTGAAGCCTTATTTATGGATTGTATAATTGATAATGACTAGATTATCAATGAAGGAGATTTAAGGAGGATTTATTATGTTTGCCCAGTATGCTTTGAAGGCTAATATCAACTCCCCAAAGCCCATATTGACCACCCCTCCATAAAACAATTGACTACCTAGCAAAACTTAGATGTCATCCTGAGACCATGGTTAATCCAAGGGACTCATGTGGCTAGAAATCATGATGGTAAGATCCCTGTAATGCAATTAAAGGAGGGTATCAAGACCATTATGGCCTTAATGATTAGATCCTCAAGAGAAGCCACCACCACCTATGTTTACCCTAGGTGGGTTTAGTATGTATACTTTATGATAGAAGAAAATTTGACTCCACCTATTAGGGAGCTAATTAGTATCCACTTAAAAAGGTAGTTTTATGGAATTAATAAGAAGAGAATTCAACAATTCACCATGATGTCCTATCTTTTAGACTCATTGATGACATCCACCCATATCTTTGGTATTAAAAATTGGTCTTCCTATAGTATAATCATCATCTCCCATCATTACTCCAAGCTTTATATCTTCAAGTATAGAGATCATATGCAATTCTTCTGTGACTACTTATATCCCATATTATTCTAGGGCACCATAGGATATCCCATGCCCAAGATGCACCGTCTTGTTAAAAAAAATGTTGATCTCATGGGATACATTTGGTTTTATCCAAAATGCATTGTCCTTAGGATTGAGGGTACCATGACCCAACCATTTAGGTTGCCTATTTACATTTTTCTTAAGTTGGATGAACAAGAAATTACATACCAAATTTTTCAAAGATTTGATAACACCTATAGAGAGAACAAGAAGAGAATCAACATCCCTTACCATTTTTTATTGGGATAACCTTGGTCAGGGACTAGAAGCAATTGGACATTATGTCCTAACAGAGGGATGATTTCTACTTTCAAAAGGATGAACTAAAATAATGGGACCCATAACATAAAATTGTCCCTCACTTACAATGAAGGTAGCTAACCAAGGTGGATTGTGAGCACATAGTTGGTCATTATGACCATTTATATACTAAAGCTATAAAATTTGAATAGGTCATTGCTAAATACAGACAACATGGTTTCAAGCTTGAGCACATATTGCAAAGAGAGGAGAAACCAGTTGGGGCGAGATGGTAAATTAACCCATTACAATATCATTTATTTCCTTCCACTTTAAGTCCACCTCGAAGTCATCCACCATATCTAACACTACAAATTCAAGAAATAAGTGAAATAAGACTAGAAGAAAGGCCAAGTTAAGGCCCTTCATCATTAACCCAGCCTCCAAGACCATCTCCCCCAGTAGAGCACATTGATATGGTTGCCTTAGAACCATATGAAATAGTGGATGAGTTCTTCAAGGAACGTGTAGAATTATATGGATCTAACCAAGAGGGTGAGGAAGCCATAGTTGATTTGGCATAAATTGAAGGACCTCAAATAGGTGAGGAAGAAAAAGGAAAATAATTTGCATTGGAATTGGTCCATACCTCTCAAAAGAAGAGACAAGTTGAGATGGCCCTTGTTCTTAGGTCCTTGAAAAGACCAAAAGTAACATGGACCCATCCCACCAATCAAGTGAACTTATTCAGTGATGAATTCCTAATAAATGGACTTGTTATCCTAGATTGGTTCATATATGGGAAATTCCAAAAGGTTCCATCCCACTCTCATTCATGGGTAATCACTAGCACTTCGGGTGTGAACACCCAAGATAATATTAAAACTTGGATCAAAGAGCTCATGAAGGAGCAAGAGGAGAGGATAATTGTTGAGGCTACAAGAGAAAGTGGTAGGAGGATGAAAGATTAGGGAGCATCAAGTGGAGCTAGGATCGAAACCCCATAAGAAACCAAAATATTTGAGCCAGTAACCATAGTGTATTTCAATCTAGATACATCAGGGTTTGAGAGAATAATAATAAATTAGGCCACCATTGGCATTGAGGAATTCATACTCCAAAGAGTGGAACCTTTGTTGGCCTAACACCTATCTAATGATAAATAGTAGGGGAGCATACCATACATTAAGAGGACATTGTTAGTCTAATGGAGGCCCAATCCATTATGATAGTAGTTAGGATCAGAGGGATAAAGCAAAAATTATAAATTTAGAGAAAGAAAAGTAGGATTTGGAGGCTTAACTCTTACTTTCAGTCCTTGAGGATATAGTAGCATTGTTAAATAAGTCCTTCTTGGAAATTTTTGAAGGGTTGAAGGCCCTAAAATCTAGATCAACTATCCTAACCAACAAGAGTGGGAGGACACATACATCATTCACCTAGTGGTAAAATTCTAGAGATTAGGCAATTGAATTGATTAATGTCCATCACACCAAGTAGGCCTAAGGCATTCAGATCATCAAATTAAAACACTTGCATGCCATCTTAAGAGTCATTGAAGATAGCATATTGGACCTAAAAAACTAGTATGATAATGTTAATGGCCTTTTATAAGAAGACAAAGGCTTGTTATCAAGGATAGAGGAGCTCTTAAAGGACCTATTGAAAAAATCATGTAAGACCAATGCCACAAGCCTGTTGGAGGATGAGGAGTTCAGGCGAAGGGTAAGTCTTTACATCTAAATCATTATGGACAACTAGGGCCAACATACCACAGATAGTTAAAAGGTCCTTAGTATCATCATCACAACTAAAAAGCAGATTGTAAAGGCCCAATACATCCAGGAACTTAAGGCTAAGGGTGACAAGGAATTTGACACATTGGCACATCAAAAAGAGTATTGTTTAATGAAGCTTATCATAGATTTTGATCTCATCAATGAGAAATAAACTAAGATAAAAAAACATCCTCAGATAGTGACTCAAGGGTCCCACCAATATAGCATAAAAGAATATCATTTTGTAAAATATATGCTAGTCTATTAGCATACATTTATCCTTTGTCAAAATTGGCATGAAAGCCTTTTTCATTGTATATTTTTATTAAGGACATCTATCCTTAGATTTCATATGGGTATTTTGAGAGGGGTTAACTTATAAACTACCTATGTTTCCTATAAATAGGTGGGGATTACCATTTTGTAAAGTGAGGACTTCGAGCAATTGATACACAAAGAGAATTTAATACAACTATGGAATTCTAAAAATATTCTCTCAATATTTCAATGAAAGCTAATGTTATCTCTCAATTGCATGTTATTGTCTTAAATTTGAATGGTTCTGTACATTTTGAGCTACATTTTCTGTCATAGGTTTATTAATTTTTTCTAATTCTCAATTAACTAAAAAGATCTTAAGTATACTTCATTTTATTTTCTCTGTAGTTGGATGTGCATATGCTATTCAGGTTACAGTAGATAACTTTTAAAGTAAACTGGGTTCCTACTTGTGGTTTATATATGTTCTTTGAAGCCTACCTAGTTTGTGATACAATCTACGTTTATACTATTTTACACATCAAATTGGTTCATGTATGTTCAATGTAATTAGAAATTTATCATAATATTCAAGATGGAAATTTGCAATCATGTTCTCTTTTTTACCTTACCCTTCCCTTTTTCTATTTTCTTTATCAAAACTCACCTACTTTAAAAATCATTATTAATATACTTTTAGATTAAATTGTACACTTATATTATCACAAAGATCCAGACCCTAGTGGTTTCCAACCACCAATTTAAATAAATATTATGAATTCTTCCCATACTCTACTTCTATTTCACCATAAACATCATAGAATTATCACAAACTAAAACTCATGCCTTGGATTCTTTTAACCCTAAAATGAGAAGTGTTCATCAACACTGAAGAGAACATATGAGATAATTAGAAGCATCAACATTGTGGCCCCTAATGGTGCTAGAAAGAGGGCCACACTTGATCAATTGAAATGATTATTATGTTAGAAATAAAGGATTCTTAACCCTTATGAGTGATTCTTCACTCTAATTGAGAAGATCCTTTATCTAAGTGGTTTCTCACATATATTTTCACTTTTTTAGGCAAAGATCTTAGTTCCCTAAAAGGAAATAGTTAAAATCTAGTTAAGATAGCTTAAAGATTTAAGAATTTATGTTATTTGAAATAAGAAAGGTTCATTTTGGTTGAAGATTGACCATTATTGGTGAATCTTGGGTTCATTTGAGTCACAAGTTGCAAAGAATGGCCATATTTGCATAATTCAACACATCTTTGAGCTTATTTAGTCAAAGATCAGTGTCTTTTTGTCCCTTTACAAGAAAATATTCAATAAAATAGTCTTAGTGTATAGGTTGATTGAAATTCTTCTAACTTGTTACATCATATCTTAAGAAGCATCCTTAATCTTCAAACTAGAATTGCCAAGGATCAGGACCAGATCACATTTAGAGATAAGAGAGCCCTTGCTCAAGCTAGAAATTCATAGGAGAACTAGGAAGGATAGAGGAAGGCATAAACATTCTAAGTCTTTACTATCTTCACCATTGAAAGGGGTTCCTACATTCAATTTTCACTTAGATATAACATGACTTGGAAGTTCCCCTATTAATGTACCAGGTGTAGTTCATGACTTACCTCAAAATCGTGAAAAGTACTTGCCAATATTTAGTCCATTTGGTGTTGCAGCTGTAAAAGAACATGTTAAGTCTTTCAAGGCTGCCTTAAGGTTATTAAATGTCATCTATGAAGATGTAGCTTCTAGATTAGTTCCATTTACATTCAAATATGTTGCATATGAATGGTTCCTCAATTTTCCTAGAAATTGTATTACCTCATGGAATTATTTTGACACTATCTTTATTGATCAATTTGGGAAGATCATAAGCCCTTATGTCATTTATCACCAATTTAATACCATTAAGAAAGATGCAAATGAAACTATTAGGTACTTTAACGCTAGGTTCCAGAAGATGATTATTCAGAACATTGATTCATACAAACCTAATGAAGCTTTATCTCTAGAATTTTACAAAGATGCAGTAGAGCCTACAACTTTTATGTTTCTAAGAAGAGATTTCCCAGCTATCAACACATTAGCTCAAACATATTTTAAAGCAGTAGTTATTAGTGACCAAATGCAGACTCAAGGATGGATGGCTTATTTTGTCCCAAAGGTTAATCCTCATATTCTTACATTAAACCTTTTCCCAAATAATAACAAAAATGCTCCAGCATTAAACCAGCTCCTTTCATTGAATATTTTACCTACTAGCCATGATACCCCTAATCGGAACCTAGGTTTCTTGAGTCATCAAGCTACCAATGGATCTCATATCAATGACCATGAGGCTTTAGTACCTATCAATGGTATTAAAAATATCCAAGGTAAAAATTTTGAGATTTCAAAGAATGAGAATGAATCTATGTTAGAAATGGTCCAGAAGCTTAGCATAGATTTCTTGCAATTACAAAAGCAAGTTGACAATGTTAATGACAAGTCTGGGAGAAACTTCACTTTCTAAAAGTTCAAAAGACCTAGAAATAGATTTCAAAATGATAGTTTCTATAATAATAAAGTTAATGAACCTTCCCCTGGAAAAAAGACTATGGACATTAATCTCACTAATATTGCTTTACCAGTCTATTATAGGGTACATGCTACCTCTAAACATGGTGAGATTGATTACATTGAGTTTTTCAAGGCATTTGAATCTTTCCAAGAAGAACTTGACAGCTTTGAAGTAGTCCTAAATAGCGATACTACTACAAGTCCTTCTAAATCCCAACCATCTGACCAAGTGCACATGGTAGAGACATTTCAATTCCCTTACCAAGTAGATAATGAGCTTGAGAATATTCCTAAAGAGAGTCAAGCATTCCAATAATTCCTGATAATTTACCCTCAAAGAAATATGGAAAAAAACATCCATTAGCTACTTCCACTCCCCCTAATAATTATGGGACCCCTCCATACACTATATCAAGGAATGATCCTGAACCACCTAAGGGCAGTTCTTCTAAATTTAGTACTGAAACTTCATGCAAAGCTAGTTATAACACTGTGGAAGATATGAAAAGGATCAAAGCTGATATTACTCTATATGAACTAACTCATATTACAGAATGAAGAGATTTACTCTTGGAGTCCTTATCCATGAAACTTGGGAAAACCCATAAAAGTGATGGTGCAAGTGTAGCTATTGACAATTTTTGACTGCACAGGTCAAAAATGATCACCTTGATCATTCAAAGATCTACATACCATGCTAGTTTGATATGAAAGTTTTGATGTTGATACGAGAAGTTGAAAGAAGAGAGTTTTTAAAAAAGACTTTAGGTTCTCAAAGAAGAAGACTTTGATCTTTTTCAAGAAGAAATACTTTGGGGTTCTTAAAGTTGATTGAAGGACTTTTCAAAAAATTTGAAGGATTATTCCTTTCAAAAAAGGCATTTTCAACAATCCTGAAAGGTATTTTCCTTTCAAGAAAGTTACTTTTCAAAATTCTGAAGGGTATCTTTCCCTTCAAAAATTCCTTTTCAACAAAACTAAATGGTCTTTCCAAGAAATCCAAAATATGAAGTGGACCATTTCTAAAAGGCTGAAGGACTTTTTCAAATCCTCAAAGGTATCTTTTTAAAGAAATTGTCCTTTTTCATAAGGTTGAAGGGATTTTTTTATCAACAAAAGGGGACTATTCAAAAAGTATAAAGGGTGATTTATTTTGGCTAAAGTTTCATCACAACTTTTTCCAAGGGTTCTTTTCCTCTGAAAAAGTCAATTTCAATTTTTTCAAAAGGACAATTTCAATAAGTTCAAAGAAATTCTTCGAGAGGGAGATTTAAAAAGATCTGAAGGGTCTTCCCAAAGACAAGAGGACCATTCCATTTTTTTGGAGGGGTCTTGTTTTAGACAAAAAATGATTTTAAAATTGTTGAAAGGATACTTGCAACTTTCTTGAAGGAATTGCTCTTTCCAAAAAATCTCCAAGGTATTCTTCTTAGCAAAAAATGACTATTATCAATAATTTTGAAGGGTATTGGAAAAAACTCTAAAGTTTATTTCTCTTTGGGAGGGTGCACTTACAAAAAATTGGAAGGGTCACTTCACTTTTTCAAAGGGTCATTTCTTTTGAGAAAGTGACAATCAAAAAGTCTGAGAGCTCTTTTCATCCGGGAGTGTCCATTGCAATTTTTTTGAAGACTATTTCCCAAAGTGTCGAAGGGGATCATTTCCTTTCAAAAAAGTCAATTTCAAAAGTTCTGACAGTTCTTTTCATAATGTTTGAAGGGTTCTTTTTCTTCAGGAAAGGCCATTTTAAAAATTTTGAAGGACCATATCATGAAATCCAAAGGGAAATTTCAAAAGTCTGAGGACGTGAATTCCTTCAGATAATTTGTCTAAAGGAAGTGTCCATTACAAAATACTGAAATAATTCTATGGGAATGGATGAGGAAAATTGTCTGAAGAAATAATTTTAGGAAAGTGAACGAAGACAACGGTTTGGTAGTAAAGCCCAAAGGAAATGAACAAAGAAATATTGCTCATGTGAATTAAAAAAATAACTCTAAAAGGAATATGAATAGAAATAAAGAGCCAAACAAATGTTGAAGAAATACATCCAGAGCATACAAAGTGTCCCAAATAAGATTAGACACATCCACGATGAGCACAAACATGCAAAATACCAATAAAGATATTGTTTTTTGTATCTATAAGATCTACAATCTGAGACTATAGTAAAGAGCATGCCAAATAATAAATGCAATAATCAAATTATTTAGACACAAAAAAGACATGCAATTGTCTTTAAGCATAGATCTATTAGTTCCAAAGGGGAGGCTCAAATGCATGAAGGGTTCAAGGAGTTTAATGTTGGATGGTTGTTTAAAGAGTTAACATAAAATTTCATGCATGGTTTAGTTTTCAAAGAGATTTTTCATGCAAGTGGAGTCCTATTGGAGTTGATTGGTCTTGAGTTTGATTTGACTTTTGTCAAAGTGTCACATATATTCTGATTTATCTTGTTAATTAAAGGTTTTGAACACTTCCAACTTGTTCAAACTAAAGATTTGGCATAGCCTTCATGCATGGAGTAGATTAGTACAAGATGGGCCAACCATCCAGACTTCTATGCTAACCTTGAAGATCCATGCAGGTTTGATGAATTTTAAAGATTTTAATAATGATTACTACATGGGCTCTCCATTCTTTTGAAACACCGAAGATATTTTCATGCAGGACATAAGAAAAAAGAATATTATTATAAGGCTTGGTTATTTTTGGATAGCTCAAGTTGGGCTTGTGTAATGTGGGAGTTGATCTCCTCTCTATTTTTAGTGCAATCTCTTGGCTTATGTATGTTTCTTCTATATAAGTTGGCTTTTTCAACCATTTTAATCATCCCTCTTTTGGCAAGACCAAACTCTACCAAAATTTAAGTTTTGTAACCTTTTTTAGATAAATAGGACTATTTTTAGATTTACAGATGTTGGTATAGTGTATTTATGTTAGTGATTTGCAAATGTGATAGAATTTTCTTCCTTATGAAATCCTCATTCTTACCTAGTTACTAGCTTATCAAATTATGTGGGTCATGTTCTATGTTTAATGTCTTTTGGTTGAAGTTACAATGGATGTAAGTGGATATTCAGTGCCTTGAATTAGGCCTATTCCCTCATTTCCTTCAATCTTTGATCACTAGATGGAACCTTTTCATGAAATATTGGAACATAGGAGTCAATTGGAGTTGAAGATTCAATCCTTTATTGTCTAATTGGTGTTTTAGAAGCTTAAATTCAGTGGATGAACCAAAATATAGGTGTATCACCATCATTAGATAGGATTTCCATTCAATTTTCATTTTTTCCTTTGTCATTTTACCCTTTTCCCACTAATTTGTAGCATAGAATAGAGATCCTAATTGATACACCAAAGGGAGCTAGCCATTAGAATCTAGAGATTCAATCTACTGATTATGCCACCTATAGCCTAGGATTATTTCCATGTTTCAACAAATTATGAAGGCCTAAAACTACCCTCACGAGGGTATGAGTATGATTGACAATAGTAACTATGCAAGTAACCAAAGTAGAGTCCCGACCCTTCTCACTTATAGTTATGATATTTGGGAAGAATGGCCATAATTCTCTTTTAGATACAAGAGCTTCATCCAATATTATCCCTGCCAAAATATGTGAACAACTTAGGTTAACCCAAATAAAGTATGATAGGGTGGTTACTCAATTGAACAAATCCAGAGTCAAGGTCATTGAAGAACTATTAAATGTGCATATGCAACTAGCCAGTGAACCAAGGGTTCAATAATTTATTCATATCCAAATGGTGGACATTCTTAATGTTTATCAGTTACTCTTATGTAAAGAATGGACTAAGGCCTTCAAAGGTTACATGTCCACTGACTGCTTCTACTTATGGTTACCATGGAAAGGTGTCCCAAAATAGATAAGGATAGAGAGAGATCTCAGGATGAGACACATGATAACAGAGTATAATGTTGTCAATGAGAAGGTGAACTTCCTATATTCTAACTTAGAATTTTTTATTCTAGAAGTTACAAAGGAATCTTGTTCCAAAATCCATCTCCAATTCTTGGTTTATGGAAGTTGTATATGGATGGTGCTAGGTGTAAATTAGGATCATGAATTGGTATTGTATTGATAGACCTTGTAGAAAAGTAATATCATGCTTCCTATAGGTTACAATTTTCATGTAAAAACACTTTAGCTAAGTATGAAGCTCTTATCCTAGGATTACAACTCACTATTAAACATAAAGTTAAGGAAGTCATTGTCTATGGAGATTTTGAGTTTGTGATCAACCAAGTCAGAATAAAATACCAATGGAATCTATCTTATCTCAAGATATACAAGTTTAGAGTTTGGGATTTGATGGAATCTTTTGATGATCTCAACATCTTATCTATTCTCAGGGAAGAAATCAAAGATGATGATGAGCTTGCCTCTATTGTGCCTAATCTCATGTGTAATCATGGTTCCCCTAACATCAATATTGAGCTAGTACCATGTCCCTCAGTGCCTGACAACATAAATCACTTTAAAGTTTTTAATGATGATCAAAAAATTATGTATTTTTTGACTAATTCAAGAGCTTTGAAACTCATATCAATAATTAAGCTAATGAAATTTCTCTTGAAATGGAGCTTAATGGTAAAATCATCTAACTGAGTGACAATAAGATACCTAAAGGGATAATTTATTTAAAAATATTGTTAGATCATGATAATATTACTAGGACACCTATGGTGTCTTAAGTAAAATGTAAGGACTATCAGGTGGTGGATCTTGGTTAATATGATCAACCCCAACAAGTGAACATAGGCAAGGCTTGCACTAAAATGGAAAATAAAAAATCTAGAGAGTTGCTTAAAAAAATATAAGGATGATAAAGATCTAAAAAAATTTGACCCAAGGGTTATTACTCATACTATCCCCCTCAAATAAAATTGTAAAACCTTTTAGATAGAATGAAAGACCTATCAATCCTATCCTAGAACCTATGATCTTTAGGGAAGTCAAGAAACTACTAGATGTAAGGATTGTGTTTCCTATTAGGCATTTCACTTGTGTTGCAAACTTGGTCCTGGTCAAAAAAAATAATGGGGAAATAAGATTATGTATAGACTTGACAAATCTAAATAGATAATCTAAAAAGGACAATTACCCCTTGCCTTCTCTTGACCAATTCATCTAGATTGTTTTAGGATTTGCCATTATGTCCTTTTTGGATGGATTTTATCGATATAACAAAGTGATTGTTACTCTATAAGATAGGCTAAAAATATATTTCACTACTAAATATGGAACATATTCCTATAAAATAATGCCATTTGGATTAATTAATCTAAGAGCTACCTTTTAGAGGGCCATGGACCATGATTTCAAAGGTCTAGTGGGTAAATGCATCATCATTTACACGGATGATCTTACAGATTTCAACAAGAATAGGGAGGAACGCTTTATGCACTTGAAACAAGTGTTTGAAAGATGCAAGAGGTATGGAATATCCCTCAACCCCCAAAAAATTATCTTTTGTGTCACTAAAGGAAAACTATTGGGGCATGTCATTACTAAAAATGAGATTTCTATAGATCCCAAGAGAGTGGAAGCCATCTCCAAAATTGAGCTACCCAATAACCAGAAAGAGATGAAATCATTCTTTGATAAAATTAACTTCATGAGGAAATTCATCTTAGGATTTGTTAAAATTGTCAAACCTTTAAATGTAATGCTTAAGAAAGACACTAAAATTTCTTAGAATGGAGAATCAAAAAGGGCCTTTGTTGACATAAAAGGGGAAATTGATCAAGCACCAGTCTTGATAAGTCTCGACTTTTCAAAATACTTTTACTTGTATTCATTTGCTTCTGACTACACCATAGCTGATGTTTTAACTCAAAAGGTTTATGGGATTGACCATCCTATAGCTTTCATGAGCACCAAATTTAGAAATATAGAGGTAAACTATTCCATGATTGATAAGCAAGCCTATGCATTGATAAAGGTAGTAAAAATGTTCAAAGATTACATCCTTAGACACAAGGTACATACCATCTTACCTAACCTAGCCACAAAGCTTATGTTGAGCTATAATGATCTTGGGGGATGAACGAGCAAGTGAATGTCAGTCCTACATGAATATGATATTGAAATGAAGATTGCCAAGCTAGTGAAATGTCAAGGCTTACTCTAGATGATAGCCAACACCAATCTTAAACTCCATATAATGCAAGTTAATCAGTAGAAATTCTAGCCTAATGAGTGGTATGACTCCCTAATCTACTTAACAAGGGTAATTTCCCTCTAGGACTCATCAGAGAGTAGAAGACAATATTGAGACTCCAAGAAACTCATTACCTCATCAAAAATGGATTCCTATATGGAAAGAACTTTGAAGGAATCTACTTAAGATGTGTGTCTAAAGAAGAGGCTTCTCAAATCATATCTAATTTTCATGAAAAAATGCATAGTGGACACCCTTCAACAATAACCACAGCTCACAAAATTTTTAGGGTTGGGTACTATTAGCCCACCATATTCAAGGATTCTCACAAACATGTGTCAAAATGCCATTCCTGTCAAATATTTAGCTCAAAAGAACCAAAGGCAACCATGCTTTTACAACCTGTGAGAGTGGAAAAACCTTTCACATAGTGGGGATTGGATTTTGTGGGGGTGATCAACCCTAATTATTTTGGAGGTCACAAGTATGTCCTGACTGCTATTGATTATTGCATGACGTGGACTGAAGCTATAGCCACCAAATAATGTAGGATAGAGGAAGTGATCAACTCCATGGAAGAAAACATTTGCACTAGATTTAGAACTGTAGTTTCCTTATTTTTTGACAATGGATCTACATTCATATCCATTGAAATAACTAGATGGGCTTGTGAAAAAGTTAAAAAAATTATGCAAAAGTGTTTAATCTAGTGGGACCTAGTAGATGCAACTAGGGTTTTGAGAGAAATAAATTTTTAAAAAATTACTATGAATTTTTTAAATTTGAAGTGGTTTTTAAATTTTAGTATGGAACTAAAAATTTATAAAATGAATGGAAAATTACTTGGAGTAAAATTTATGGTTCCTGGAAGTTCCATCATCAATTGGGGGAGAATAATCACCTAAATTGTCACCTGAATTGTTGCCTAGATCGTTACTCCCTCCTTGAGAAGCAATGGTCCCCATTACATGAATATTACTCATCAAGTGTGGTAGTTGTCTTAATTTGATTCTCTATGAGCCACTCATCTTGGTGGCTAAGCTAGCCCCTTTTGACCACCCGATAATGTGGAATAAAGCGTCATGTTGTTGTCTTCATCTAAGTATCCACAATCTGATCCTCTTCCATTGGAGAAAAACTCTATGGATCAAGCTCATCAATGTCTAGTTGTTCTGCTATGACTGAAGTTTCCAAAAGAGGTGGATGATATGGTTTAAGGAGCTCCACATTAAATATTGGATGCATACCAAGGTAGGTTGGTAGGGTCAACTCAAAAGCATTTTCTCCAACTTTTTTAGTGATGGTGTAGGGACCATATCACAGAGGCCAAATTTTTTTGTGTGGGATTACAAGTCATTCCTTCTGAAGCCACAACCAAACCTTGTCACCCATAACAAAATGGTGTGTAATCCTATCTTTGTCCTGGTGTTGCTTATACTTCTAATTCATCTTCTCCAAGATGCCATGAACTTGCTACTAGATGTGTTGCATTTGTTCAATGAAATTTCTTGCCTTTGCTAACTCAGATCTTCTATAAGGTGTGTATTACATGGTGGAGAATGGAATGAATATATCAATTGGTGCCATGGGTTGGAACCCAAAGCATACTTATAATGGATTGTGCTTGGTCGAGCTGCGCAGGGCTCGATTGTATCCATGTTGTATTAAAAAAATCCCCTCATCCCATGTGTATGGATGTTTGGAGTGATACATCTGAATTATGTGAAAAATCAAGCAGTTCACCACCTCTATTTGACCATCAGTCTGTGGATGGAAGGTTGTGGACTTCATCAGCTTGGTATCCATCATCTTCCATAAAGTGGACTAGAAGATGCTTAGGAACTTTCTATTTTGATCTAAGACATTGGACATGGGGAGACCAAAATGGAGCCATACATGACTAAAATATAGTTGAGTAGTTTCTTCAGTAGATATATTTTTCTTACAAACAATCATGATAGGCATTTTTTAAAAATGATCAAATATAAAAAAAAGTACAGTCCTTACTATGTTTTGAAGTGGGCAAACCTGAGATAAAATCCATTGGGATAGATTCCTAGGGCCTAGTTGGTTCTAAAAATGGCAAGTACAATCCTTGCTTCTTATTTGTTGGCTTGGCTATCACACATGGGATGCAATATTTGAGATACCTTTCCACATCCTTTCACATATGGGGCCAGCAGAAGTGTTTTTGAAGAACTACCAATGTCTTTTCTACACCAAAGTGTTTATTTATCCTACTAAAATGTGCTTCCCATATCATCTTCTGTTACTCTACAGCTGGAACATAGATGTAACCCATATGATAGAGGACACTATCTTGAAAATAGAAATTATAAAAATGTTTACCTTTTTAAATCACCTAATATGTATCAGCAAAGGCATGATCTACTTCATACAGAGCACCCTAAGTGGCAGTCTCATGTCCACATAGGTCAAGAATTATTGTGAGTGCAGTAATTGGTGGGTGGCTCAAATAATTTATGGCTATATTTGAGCTCCCCTTTTTTGTGTTTGATTATCATATGGAATTGATACAAATATGTGGCCCACTTTTGGTGCCTCTCATTTTGCATTTTGCTCTATGTGTGGATGAATTCCAATGGTCTATGTTCAGTGTGGATGACTATCTCTTTCCCTAAGATGTAGTGTTTCCATTATTTTTAGGCTTGCATAATGGCATAGAGCTCCTTATCATATGCCAGATATTTTCTAACTGTATCAGTGAAAGTTTCATTGTGATATGCAATAGGATGGCCATGTTGCATGATGACAGCTCCCATGGCATATTCAGATGCATCTATCATCAACTCAAAATTTTGATACAAATCTAGCAAGGCAAGAACAGGGGCTAAGCAAAGTCTATTTTTCAAAATTTCAAATTCCCTTTATTGTATTTAACACCACTAAAATGTAGCTTTAGCTCCTACTTTAATCACTTGGGTTAGTGACTAAGTAACATGTGAAAATCCAAGAACAAACCCATGATAGAAATTTGCAAGACCCAATAATCTATGAAGTTCTGTGAGGGTCCTTGGTGTAGGCCATTCTCAAATAACTTGAATATTTTTGGGATCAACATGGACCCCTTCCTCATTCACAACATACTCGAGGTACTGAATTATTTTCATCTTGAATGTGCATTTGTCAAGATTTGCGTACAACTTGTGCTACTAAATAGTTTGAAACACCTTATGAACATGTTGCATATATTCCTCCCATGTCCTGTTGTAGATGAGTATGTCATCTAGGTAAACAACCATGAATGAGTTGGTGAAGGGTCACAAGATGTCATCCATCATCCTCATGAAGATTATAGGTGTGTTAGTTTAGCCAAAAGGCATAACCAACCATTTGAAGAGCCACTCCTTAGATTTGAATACAGTCTTCTAGACATCATTGGGATCAATGGGTATTTGTTGATAGCCAGATTTGAGATCAATTTTGATGAGTAACTTTACACCATAAAGTTGGTCCATCAGGTCATCAATCTTGGGGAGGGGGTAGTGATTCTTCATAGTGATTTTATTCAGGGCTGAATAGTTAATGCAAAGCCTCCATGTTCCATATTTCTTTGGTGCCAGAGTAATTGGGCTGCCACAGGGTAAAGATCTTGGCCTAATGTGACCCTTTTGGATCAATTCTTGAATCTATATTTTTATCTCATCATTCTCTAAAATTGATCTATGATATACCATACTATTAGGCAAAGGTGATATTGGGATTGAATTGATAGAATGTTTTAGCCAACAATGCAATGGAACTCTTATGGGTGACTTGAATAAGTGATTATATTCTCCTGTGATTTGTCTGATCTGATTCTATTATTGTGTTGATTGTGCAGTTACGATTGCAACATCGACCTTCTTAGATTTCTATGGTTTGACCACCATGAGAATGAATTAATTTATCTTCACCACCAATTTCTTACATTGATTGGCACTAATCAGGGAGATAGATGTGAGAAGTGGTACCTCTGGTACCCCATTGCCCCACATTCCAAGAGTGAGGGTGATTCTTCAGATTCATGATTCATAGATGCCATGTCGATCATACAAGAATGGTTGACCAAGGAGTACATCACAAACATCCAGATTGACCACATCACACAAGACTTCATATTGGAAAGGTTTTATTACATATGAAAGAAGACATTGATGGGTGACATGGAGGTCTCTCCATGGGCTCAACCATTCAATATTGTATGGTTTTGGGTGAGGCTTCATGGATAAATTTAGACTTTTAACAACTTTAGCAGAGATTAAATTCTTATGACTCCCACACTCAAGAATGAAATGTAGAGGCTTAAATTTTATGCATAATTTGGAGTGAAACAATGTTTTCTTTTCATCTAGCCTTTCCTCTCAGGTCTTCGATGAAGTGATGATGGTGTTAGGGTCAACATCTACCATCTCTTCTTCATCCTCTTTGACTGTAGGTTGTGTATGAGACAGAGTAGTAAATGTCGAGTATTGTGACTCAGAAAGTAGTGATTTGATGGCTCGACATTCTTTTTTAGAGTGAGTTCTAATTTTATGGTAATCACACCATTTTCTAGCTTTCCCCTTCTGGGGTTTCTTCTCTTAAAACTCCTTTTGATTCCATTTTTTGCCTCGTGTTTGACCTTGCTTGTCACTTTTCATTTTTTAAGGTTAACTCTTCGTATTATTTCTTCCATGCTTCTACTCAATCTTCACTATGAACTTGTATGCCTCACCGAGGGTTTCCAAATTGAATATTTCCATTTCCCCTCATATATACCATTGTAGTCCACCATGATATTTGAGAGTCTTATGTTTCTCACTTTCTTGGATGCCTAATCTTGTAGATAGAGAATGAAAAATGTTGTAATCCTGAATAGATTAGTCCTTACCTTGGTGAAGTTATTGCCGCTATATGTATAGATCATCATATGCTCCAATGAGATAGTATTCTTCCTTTAACACTTCCATGAAATCATCCTAGGTAGGTTCCACCTCAAGGCCAATGTCATTTCTATTGAACCTATTTTTGTACACTTCCCACCAATTTTTCATGGGAAATGATGCTTTGAAAAGAGAAAAAGTGATCTTTTCTTCATCGGTGAATTTATTTATAGAGAAGTAGACAGATAATTAATCCACCCAATTTCTACTACATTAGTATTGATTTTGCCTTCAAATGTAGGAATATCAAAATTCACCTGAACCTTGAAGGGTGTTAGGGCACTGAAAAGACCTTCCATGGATGAGGAGCTAAGAAGTACAGATGAGGAGCCAAAATTTCTCATTGGGAGTTAGAAAATTTGGGCAAATTGTTGTAGCATCTATGATTGTTGTTGTTAGATGGCTTCATTCACCATTTAGTTGAAAGGATCAGATGTCTCTGTGTTATCCACCATTTAAAGTCATTTAGAGTGAATAGGTGGATAGTTTGGAAGCTCTATTGTTTTCCACCCAAGATTCTTGTAGCCTGACCTCATCCTTGGGATCATACACTCTCAAGATAAACCATTCTGATACCACTGATCCAAAACTCAAAAGTTTTGATTGATAGATATTTCAAGAACATGAAAATAACATAGTAACAATGAATTCTTTGAGAAGAGATGTTTTATTACTTAAAATTACAATACCACTATATGCTTATCTCTAGGAAGAGATGTCTGATTTCCATTTTGGGTTACATATTCATTTATACACATTTTAAAATTAGAAGGATGTGGAAGGTCACCAATCTCAAGGGAGATTAAGTGGTTTGCCTTCCACAATTTAAAACAATACATAATTCAAGGAATTATTATTTTTAGAAACTTACTATTTTATACTACACTACTAAAATTGATATTTGGGGCACTTTCATTAGGTTTTTAGGGGTGAAAATCCATTGAAAAAATCTCCATGACATCTCCCCATGTTCTCCTCATTCTTAGATTTCCACGAATTAAATGGTTATTCAATTAGAGCTACGATGGAAAAGTTATGGCTCCTGAAAGTTTCGTCATCAATTGGGGTAGAACCGTCACCCAAATAGTCACCTGAATTATTGGCTAGATCAATAAAATTAGTAAATAATATAAAATAATTAGGCTACTAATTTGTGAAATTTGATTGTAGTTAGGGCTTTTCTAAAAATAGTAGTGAGAGACAGAAGATTAAACTTATTTGATTCTATGTTATTCTGACTGAGACAAGGTCTAGAAATCTATGTGCAAGCGTGAAAGAATATCACAAATAAAAATATGGAGTTCATTTTTTTAATAGACATGAGCATCAAAAGTGGGACACCTTGGGTTCTAGTGTTGTATTCCTATCTCGATGTTGTTGTCATAGTGATCTAATCTTTTTGGGTTTTGTTCATTAGGTTTGTGTGACCTTGTTTATTAAATATCAAAGCTTGAAAGTCCATGAAGTTTGTTGCATACCTGATTTAGTCTTCAATACCCTAGGTCTTTTTTGTGCTTGAACTTGAATGTAAAATTTTTAGAAAGGAGAGGAGGGGTTAGTGTCTAAAGGATATGCTAGACACACTTCACACCTCATGTGTGGACATGTTGCCTACATACCAATACTCTAAGGAGGGATCAAGTTATAAGTAGTTCTCCTATTGAAGTGCTTGGTGCAATAGTGTAATGAAAATATAAGTAAATGTGAAACTGGGTGTACTTAGAATGACTAGAGACTGGTGTAAAGGTTTAAATAAGCTTGAAATACTATTGGATGGCTATATGTAGAGAATTAAAAAAAGGGCTTGAGTGGTATTGCTTGTATTCTTATTTCTCTCTTGTAAATGAGTGTCAACCCTTCTAAAAGGGCTTTGAATGGCCTTTCATACGGGATTTAATGATCGTGGGTTAAATGAATTCACATTAGGTGGATATGAATTAGGATAAGGATTCAAAATAATATGACTGTTAGAGTCAAGAATGCACATGGACAATAGTACTAGAAATAAGACACATTGGGTTTCGGTGCTTTAGTCCAAGTTTGGGCACTATTGTCCATAGCTAACAGGCCTCGGGGGGATATATTAAGAATGAAAAGAGTAATATATGTTTGTAATGGTTTATCCTAAAGGCTATGGATGATTTGGAATCAATGAAAATATGCATATGAGGGTCATGAGAGAAAGCAAGATGGACCTATGGATTGGGCGTCATTAGCGACACTCAAGCTATCAAATTTTGCATTTTATATGACTACAGAAGGTTAATGAGGGAGTGATTAGGGATAATGATAAATGATGAGAGAGTGATTATGGGTGATGAGAGATGAGTAGAAAGTGATTAGAGATGAGGGAGAGATGATGAACAAGTAAAATTAGCACAAAGTGATTATTTGATCTATGCAGGTTATCAATATAACCTATGTTACCTCATTCAACCACTTTGGATCAATTTCAAAGTGAGTGTTTTGCAAATTTCAATTTTGACAAACTTACGAGTCTTAAAAATGCCAAGATATAATTTGAAAGGGAAAAAAACCTAGAAAATGACTATACATTTACAAATAATGGACATCAATTGCAAACGTTAACACCCAAAATCCCTAGGTTCAATACTTAGACCCTGAAAATGTCTATGTACTGACCAAATTATATTTTGAAAAATGATTTTCCACATTTTAAGGGATGCAACTATTAGACTAACTCTATCAGATGAAAAGTGACCATAATTTATTATATTAATTAACATAAGTTTAAAGTATAAGAAAATAAATCTAATAATATAAATGTAGACTTATACTTTTCAAAGTAGTAAATATAAGATTTATGTCAAGACTAGCTTTATGTACATGTTCAGATGCTTTTATGTACAAAATAAGAGGAATATGATCGTATTATTGTTATTATAATAACACAAACATGTTGTGTATTAACACAATCACGTTATGGATATGTAATTATTAAGTCATATTTTAAATAAAGCAATCACGTTATGAAAAATGTTCATAAAATTGTCCTCCAAATCCATGTACATACCCACAAACACACTAAGTTTTGATAGAACTAAAAATTATAATAATTTAGGTTGTGAAATCAAACACAAACAAATAATGATATTAGATCTAAGAGAATATAATGAAATAGAGTATACAAATATGAAATAAATTTATATTTTCCATAGAATGAAATAAGATTTCTATAAATTTTCATTCAAACTTAAAAAAGCTTGCCATAATGTAATATGTATAAATAAATTTTATATATACACAACACAACTAACACAATTACTTTTAATTAAATTAAATAGCATAAATATAACATGTAATAATTTAATTAAATCAATCTTAAAAATATATAAAATAAATGATGTACAAGGTTTAGACATATATCTCCCATATTGTGAATTTGAATGATAATTATCATGATTTAAACTTAAAACGTAAACAGAGAATTAAAAAAAGAAAAAAAAGACCCAAAAAATTGTGTCGAACATAACACATATTTTTATTTATTTATTTATTTTTTTAATTTATATTTAACATAACATACTCTCTGAACAATGTTCGAACTGTAAAACTATTGTAAACAAAAATTTAAAACGAATCTAAACTTTTTTTGGGATTATGTTCGCCTACCTATAATATTAAAAAACCTTGCTCTAAATCTCACATATCTATTCTATTCAACTCCTCCTCCATAATGTGCAGTAATCCCTAAAACAGGACCCTGAGAGGGGGTCACAAACCAGTAGAAGTCATACACTAGAAATTTGAAAAACCTATTTATAAATAGGTAGGGTCATTTCCAAGTCTCTACACAAAATTCTTATAATCTCAACCCACAATCTTACGCCAATCAGGAAAGAGGCTAGAAGTTTTATCAGAATTTCGTGGTTGGAGGAGTAGACGGTCCAGATTGCAACACAAACCAACACAGCTGGTATTATTTGTATAAAAGAAACAAAACGAAATATATAAAATTCCATGGCCGCTGTTGCGGCATGTTTATGCACATATTCCTCTCCCTTTGGCTTTTTTCATATACACTAAAATATGAAGTTGGGAGTGTGCAGGGAATACTCGTATTCCCTGAATGGACAAACGCTCTAACAAATATATCATAGTTCTAATACACAACTTTTAAAAATCATTAAGTTGATCAGAAATGCTCAGCCGGTGTGGGGTATCGAATCCGGGTGTTCTACTACAAGTTGTTCAAGCTTCGCTTTCAGTATCTATTTTAAAAATAAGTACAGTGACGCTTAAGAAGCTTCTGTAAAATTGCAGTGGAATCTGCAAAATTAATTATAGATCTTGCTGGAAAAGCAGTATTAGATTGAAAACTTACGGATTGCAAAACAGAGAAGAGAAAAAAACAGAGCAGCTTCTTGAAAAAAAAACTTAGAATTTTTCATTGACTTCAAAGATGCGTTAATCTTACATTATCTAAACCTCCTTTGTTAGCTTAACTCACGCACATGCAACAGTTAGAGAGCATTCGTTAGCGGAAGCATGCAATTGTTAGATCCAAGATCATCCATTATTCATGCGCAGCAGAGTTAACCGGCGTAAGAGGCGGAGATAATTGGGAATAAGCGGAGATAACTGGGAATAAGTAGCGCTAAGACCCCCCCTTAAGTCTAACTAAGGAGACAAAGAAAAAGAGGAAAGAGGGAAAACCCTGTGGGAATAAAACCCCCCTTCAAAAGTACACTAAGTGTGCATGGCAGCTACTGTGTTGCAGTGTTCTTCACACCAAGGTCTCTTAGAAAATGAAACTTTTGCTCAGTGAATGTCTTCGTGAAGATGTCGGCAATCTGTTCGGAAGTGGCACAGTACTGCAAGTCGATGACTCCATGTATCGATTCGCGGATGAAGTGCATGTGGATCTCGATGTGTTTGGTATGTTGCTGTTGTATGAAATCTCTACAAACCTTCAGTGTACTTTGATTTTCACACCAAATGACAATCAGATGATGAAAGAGGATACCAAGCTCAGTTAGGAAGTGTTGCAGCCAAATGACTTGAATGGTAGCATTGACTGCACCTCTATATTCAGCCTCTGTTGATGATAAAGCAATGGTAGATTGCTTCTTACTTGACCAACAAATGGGCCCTGATCCCAAACTAAGATCATATCATGAAGTGGACTTGCGAACAATGTTATCACCAGCGCAGTCAGAATCAGTGTAGCCAATGAGATCCAAAGCACAACATGCTGAATAATGAATCCCATAGCAAATGGTTCCCTGAACGTAACGAAGTATACACTTGGCAGCCTTCCAATGTAGCTCATGCGGCTCTTGCATTATCTAGAAACAATCCCCACCGCATATGAGAGATCTGGACGAGTGTGAGTGAGATAAAGAAGACTCCCCACAAGTTGACGGTAGCGTGTGCAATCAACCAATGGTGTATCCTTGCCATCTTCAAGCTTGACCCCTGATAGGAAAGGTGTGCTAGTTGACTTGCAGTCAGTGATGTGAAACCAAACCAAGAGATCTCGTGCATACTTGGATTGAGTAACTGTGATTCCTGATTGATTCTGGCTGATTTCAAGGCCAAGAAAAAATGTAGGAGACCCATGTTTGTCATAGAAAATCTATCATGCAAAATGGTTTTAATTGCAGTAATGGCGATGGGTGAATCCCCTATTATTAGTAGATCATCTACATAGAGTACTATGACCAACAAAGAAATTGATGTTCTTAGCATATAAACATTTGGATCAGATTTGCATCGTATGAAATTTTGAGACAGAAGATAAGAATCCATTTTAGCATACCAAGCTCTAGGTGCCTGCTTGAGGCCATAGAGTGACTTCTTGACTTTACATACCAATGAAGAATTTTGTATATACCCTTGTGGCTGCTCCATGTAGATCTCATCCTCAAGATCACCGTGAAGAAATGCATTCTTCACATCCATGTGATGAACCTCCCACCTTCTTGATGCTGCAATGGCAAGAGCCAATCGAATGGAGTCCATTTTTGCCACTAGAGCAAAATTCTCATCATAGTCAATGCCATGAACTTGTTGAAAACCTTTGGCGACCAACCGTGCTTTGTATCTGCTCACATGTCCATCTGCTGATTTCTTTGTCTTATAGACCCATTTACATCTGACAAGCTTGCGATTGGAAGGAAGTGGAACGAAATCCCAAGTTTGGTTTGCAATGAGGGAGTTGTACTCCTCATCCATGGCTGCTTCCCAAAGAGGATTCCCTGTAGCTTCTGCATAAGTCTGAGGGTCAGATGCTAAAACCACATAGGCATGCATCGGCATGATGGGCTCGGTACCTGAGAGTGCATGAGGGACTTCATATATATCAGCTAAGCTCCTAGTTCTTTGATTTTCCACATGGGATACTGAATCATCACTCGAATCCAAATCAAGGATTGGTTGTGGATCAGCATATGCATGCTAATGTTCCTTTGAATCAGATTCAGAAATATCTGAAATAAGATTAGAATGATTGCATGTATCTCTGAGATTTGTAAGATGAGGAAGCATAGAGGTGGTGGCATGTTGTACCTGAGATGCATGTGGAAGATTTTCATCAAAGTAGACACTCCTTTCAATGAAGAGTGTTTCTGTGGAAAGATCTAGTAGTCTGTATCCCTTTACACCATCTGGATATCCAACAAAGATGCATTCTTTGCTTTGAGGCTCCAAAGCCTTCCTCTTATCTGTAGGAATGCGTGCCCAAGCACGAGATCCAAAGATGCGAAAATGTGTGACTTCTGGTTGCTTGCCTCTCCATCCTTCAAAAGGTGTTTGTCTTGTGACAGATTTGTGAAAAGATCTATTTTGTATGTACAAAGCACAGTTGATTGCTTCAGCCCACAATTTGGAGGGAAGGGACCTAGCATGCAACATGCAGCTAGCCATCTCTTTCAAAGATCGGTTCTTTCTCTCAGCTACCCCATTTTGTTGTGGAGTGTATGGAACTGTGTTCTACAATTGTATTCCTGCTTCATCACAAAGATGTTGGACATCATTGTTGACATACTCCCCTCCATTATCTGTGTGGAGGATCTTAATCGTTTTCCCAGACTGCTTCTCTGCATGGGCTTTGAAAATCCTGAGATTCTCAAACACTTCAGATTTGAATTTGAGAAAATACACCCATGTGTATCTTGTGTAATCATCAATGAATGTTAACACATATCTGGCTTTGCTCATGGAAGGTTCAGGAAATGGACCCATAAGATCGCTATGAACAAGCTCTAAAGGAGAGTAGGCTCTCTATGCATTCCCCTTTGGAAACCTTTTCTTGTGGATGCTTTCCAATAGCACATCCTTCACAAATTCCATCAGAAAAGTCTATGGCTGGCAAGCCTTTAACCATTCCCTGTTTGTTAAGTTGCTGCATGTATCTAAAATTTAAATGACCAGATCTTTCATGCCAAATTCTACTTTCATCATTTGCATGTGTTAGAAGTAAAGTAGAATCTGATTTAGCAACAAAATCAGAAAAAGTGTACAGATGAGATTGATGATTTGCATGTCAAATATGGTCACCGAATCATGGGTGAATTCAACTCTCCTACCGGTTCCAGTATGTGTCATTTGATACACAGAAAGAAGATTAACAGAAAGCTTTGGAATATGTAAGACATTCTGAAAACTTCCAATTCCAACCTCTACCCTCCTTATTCCAGTTGCCTCTATAGGAGAACTATCTCCCATGAGAATAGGAGAACCAGAATATGGTTTCAAAGAAGAAAGAGCTTCTTTTGTGGCTACCATGTGGTGTGAAGCTCCAGAGTCTATGATCCATGCATCTGAAGAAGAATGAATAGAAATCAATGCATGAGCATTGTCTCTTGTTTCAGGTGCTTTTTCATCCTGCTTCTTCTTAGCACTCTCAGGGATAAAGCTACCAAGATTATGTTGTTGAAGTGTCTGAGCCATGAGATCAATGGTCTTCTTCATGCATGATGATTCTGGATGGTACCCACAGTTGCAATAGCTGTACTTTGGTTTGCCCTTTTTGTCCTTCTTTTCTTGTGAGCTAGTAGATCCATCTGGAGGTTTGGGATTGCCTTCCTTTCTTGGATATGAATCCTTTTTTTCTTTGCCTTTGAATTGCTGGTTGGATTTGGAATTGTTCTTCCCACTTGCATGCACAACAAGTGCATGAGCTTTGGAATTCTTCAATGTGCCCATGTTCATTAGCTTATCCTACTCATGTACTAGAGACTCAATGAAGGTATCCAGTGTGGGCATCTTCCAAGTTGCTCCTATTGTGAGCCTAACTGTGTGGAAAGCAGGGACAAATACTACATATTCTGGACCCAACTTTGATAGAATAGAAATGATTAATTTGCTTTCTTCCTTGGATTTGTCAATACCAGATCCTTTGAGCTGAAGCAATAAGGCCTTGAACTTTGTGAAGAAATCTTGAATATTATCAAAAATCCTTGGATCTAATGAGTTGAGCTCATTTTCAAGGATATGACCCTGCATTTCATCTTGCTTTCCTAAAAGATTCTCCAATGTATTCCAAACTCGGTTTGGAGTTGTACATGCCTCAACATGAAACAACAATTCTGGAGAGATGGATAAGCATAGCAAACCAAATGCTTCATCCATGCGGTTGAAGTATTTGGATTTTTCAACTGCTACATTGGGTTCAACCTCTGTATTCATAACTATCTGATAGAGGTCTCTACTTCTGAGCTGAAGTAGAAACTTTGGCTTCCAATCAAAATAGTTGTATGGTGTGAGAATGGCAGAGGGTGAACATTCCATTTTTCAGCGCTGATCTTCTATATCCGCAAAAGAAAATACTGTACTTCTTCTTTTTGGCAACCAGGTTTTGATACCATGTAAAATTGCAGTGGATTCTGCAAAATAAATTATAGATCTTGCTGGAAAAGCAATATTAGATTGAACACTTGCAGATTGAAAAACAGAGAAGAGAAAAAAACGGAGCAGCTTCTTGAAAAAAAAACTTAGAATTTTTCATTGACTTCAAAGATGCGTTAATCTTACATTATCTAAACCTCCTTTGTTAGCTTAACTCACGCACATGCAACAGTTAGAGAGCATTCGTTAGCGGAAGCATGCAATTGTTAGATCCAAGATCATCCGTTATTCATGCGCAGCAGAGTTAACCGGCGTAAGAGGCGGAGATAATTGGGAATAAGCGGAGATAACTGGGAATAAGTAGCGCTAACAGCTTCTATGCAGGGCACCGAGAGCTGAAAATTGATTATATGTCAAGTCCAATCACAGCTCGTAACAATGGCGAAGCTACGTTAAACCGTCGTCTTGTGATAATGATTTTCCTCCAAACCGCACCCTAACACCATGCCTACGTTCATCATTCCTTCCAAATCTGAATCATGTCGGATCAAACGACTGTAGCCAGTGACTTTCTCTGAGGAAGCCATGAAATTGTGCTCGTTGGAGTAAATCATATACAATTTTATGC